>CAUYQU010064217.1:0-51228 GCA_963574635.1 Cheracebus regulus
TCTCCTTTTCTCTCTTTTTCTAAAATCTCTCTTTCATTTTTTCTTTCTTTTGCTGTTTCTTTCTTTCTCCTTTTCTCTCTTTTTCTAAAATCTCTTCCTCTTCCTTTCTCTCTTTCATTCTTTTTATAAAAAAAAAAAAAAAAATGACTACTAATATCCAGCATTAACACACAGTGTTAACACACTGTGATATTGTTCATAACATCATCAATATACTGCTAACAGCCGGTATTTCACACTGTGATATTAATGAAATATTGCTGTTATATTTATAATATCCAGCATTTACACACTGTGATATTATTCATAATATCATTGATATCACTACTAATATCCAATGTTTACACACTATGATATTTAATGAAATAGCGCTGTGATATTTATAACTAGTATTTACACACTGTGATGTTATTCACAATAACATTGATGTCACTAGTAATATCCAGTGTAAATGGATGAAGCCAATGAACTTACACTCCTGTCAGTGTTTCTGCCTTCCAAATCAGATAGACAAAACAGATTTGCTTCGCAATCACTTGCTGACCACACATTGTCTGCAATCATGAATCTTGGAAATAAATTATTTCCAATGCTCTTTTTTAAAAAAAATTTAATTAGATATTAACACATCAAAAATTAGCTAATCATAGTGGTTCGTAACTGTCATCCCAACTACATAGGAGGCTGAGGCAGGAGTATCGCTTAAGCCCAGGAGATCGAGGCTGCAGTGTGTTGTCATCAGGCCACTGTACTGCAGCCTAGGCAATAGAGTAAGACCCTATCTCAAAAGGAAATAAAATTTTAAAAATAAAATAACACCTAATTCCCTTCTCCTTGTACATAATTTCAAGGCCTAACCCAGACCTTCTAAGGCATCTTGGGTCAATATCAAGTTCACAATGATCTCTTCTTATGAATTTCAACATTGCTACTGTCCCAACAGCCTATTCCAACACAACTCTAAACTCTAGGTTCATGCTGTGTAGGGCTTAGGTTTTCTTTCAACTTAGTCTCAGCATCTCCTAAATATTACTCAATAAGTACTTATATTAAAAATTAGCCTGATCACATAATTCAGAGACTAAATGAAAGAAAATCCCCCAAACATAAGCCATCTCAAAGTCCATGCTGTGGATTATCTAAACCTTAGCCCCCCAAATAAAGAATCCAACTTCATTTTCTTTCTTTTTTCTTTTTTTTGAAGTGGGGTGCAGAGGATGAAGTCACACTGTGTTGCCCAGGCTGGAACTCTATGGCACAATCTCAGCTCACTGCAATCTCCACCTAACAGGTTCAAGAAATTGTCCCACCTCAGCCTCTCCAAGTAGCTGGGACCACTGGTGTGCACTATCAGGCCCAGCTAATTTTTTTATTTGTAGTAGAGACAGGGTTTCACCATACTGGCCAGGCTGGTCTCGAACTCCTGACCTCAAGTGATGTGCACGCCTCAACCTTCCAAAGTGCTGGGATCACAGGTGTGAGTCACCATGCCTGGCCCCAGCTTCATTTTCTTTTAAATGGCCATACACCTGATAATGGTGGGACAGCAGATTGAAATCCCAATGTTATGAATCATTTAACTTCCATTTCTCTTAACAGATGGCTGACCTGTCCATTGTATCCACTCTTGGAGTTTATGCCTTGGGTAGAAAAGTGTGCCTTTCTTAACAATGAAGAGTGTGAGGCGGACAAGAGTCCACTCTTCTCCTTGTACTTGGCTCATGGGACATATTTGGCTGGGTTCATTCATTTATTCATTCACACAACATTTACCTAGCTTCTCCAAATGCCAGGCAAGTTAACAGGTGCTGGTAGAACAGATCCTCACAATAGAGCTATGACAGCACTCCTGCAGATTTGCTCCACACCGTGAGAGAGGAAACATTAGCTGCAGGCTTTACTGACATGAGATAGAGCTTCAGGTCTAAGCTCTAGAAGAAGAAAAAAAGTCATGGCCGGGCACAGTGACTTACACCTGTAATCCCAGCATCTTGGGAGGCCAAGGAGAGAGGATAGTTCGATATCAGGAGTTTGAGACCAGTCCGGGCAACATAGTGAGACTCTGTCTCTAAAAAAAAAAGAAAAATTATTAGCCGGGGATGGTTGTGTGGACCTGTAGTCCCAGCTACTTAGGAGGCTGAGGTGAGAGGATCACCTGAGCCCACGAGGTCGAGGCTGCAGTAAGTTATGACCGTGCCATTGCACGCCAACCTGAGCAACAGAGTGAGCCACTGTCTCAATAATAATAATAATAATAATAATAATAATAATAATAATAATAATAATAATAGAGAGAGAAAGGGAAGGAAGAAAAGGATGGAAGGAGGGTGGGGGGTGGGAGGGAGGGAAAAAAGTCACTAGTCTTGCACCAAAACTCTTTTAAGTGTGAGACTAATCTTGACCCTCTGATATGAGAGCGTGGTCGGAAGGACAAATGAACTCTAAATTTTGTCTAAGCCAAAAAGATCAGCCGGCTAGGTCAGCTCCTCCCCGCTTGCTCTCCGAAGCCCCTGCCCTGGGGACAGACAAATGGACTCTGGGGACCTCTCCACGGGCTGGATCCAATCTCCGATGCTGCTGCAGCGCCAACATCACGACACATTCGCAGCACCATGCAAGAGACGGGCAGTCACTTCAGGAAAGGGAGGGAGGAGAGTGCAGATACAAGGGCAATGGTAGGCAGAGCTTTCCAAGAAAGGTGCCCAACCGAGGAGAAGGCGTTAGAAGCTGCGTTCTTTCTCCAGGAGGGGATGGACGAAAGCAAAGACCCCTGATTGTGACCGCAGGAACGCAGCCAGGCCCTTAGAAGTCGGCAGCGGGCTCGGCCCCTGCGACCTGGACGTGGATCCAGGAGCCCCACAAGCTGGGCCCCGCCGCCAACCTCGTTTGCAACCGCTACCGCGCGGACCCCTCCTCCGTTCTCCGCACGGGGGCGCCCAGCTCGTCCACCCACCCTAGGGGACGCGTGGGAACCGCGGGGTCCGCTGCGCGCACTTCGGAGTCACTTCTGGAAGGCTCGGAGGCCTCATCTTGATCGCGGGCCCACCAGGAGCCGCTCCGGTACAGAGCAGGATAGGATGGGGGCGCCCCAGGGGAGGACTGCAGGAAGATGGAACGGGATTTCTTCACCTGCCCTTCATCGCCCAAGTGGGCCTAGACGCTAACTGGCTGTCCCTTCTATGTCATCGCCACGGTCCCCACGTGCACCCCATTTGTCCTCCCCTCTTCCTGCCCTGTGTGGCCTCCCCCTACGCCACCTCCCTTCGTGACCGTTGGCCGGGTTGACCCTGGGGGGCCAGCAGTCAGCCTGTCCTACTCTCCCTGTGTGCACCCCAACGCCTCCCAGCTCGGCCTGGAGCATATATTGGTTTGGCGCAAAAGTAATTGCGGTTTTGCAATTTTTTTAAATGGCAAAAACCGAAATTACTTTTGCATCACCCATGAATAAGTGCATGGAACCTGCAAGAAAAGCTTTAGAGAAGGGGCCAAGATCCAACCGCCTAGCCTACCAGGAGTATGCGTTTGCCAGAGGCATATTGAAGCAGGAAAGGAAAAAAAAAGATTAAGAAGACAAATTGTTTGTGATAAGAGGTTTCCTTATAAATTCGGAAACAGCAACTTCCAATTATGGAGCACTTAACCTGACGCTATCTCATTAATCCTCACAACAGTCCAGTGCAAGTGATGGTTTTTGTTTCTTTTTACCATCTTACATGGCAGAGCTGCAGTTGGTATGCAACAAAGGCATTTGCACCCTGGCCTGCTCATACTAGAGTGGGGACATCTAACTGTACTCCCAAAGGACAATGGAAGAAGACTGTGTCATTTGTAATATGAGCAAATGATGAAAAGACAAAACAAATGCTTATATTATGCCCAAGTTGTAAATTTATAAACATGAATGAAATACACCTACAAGAGATTAGCCGTTTTCTTTCCTTTTTTTTTTGAGACACTTTCACTCTGGACCCCAGGCTGGAGTGCAGTGGTGCAATCTTGACTCATTATAACTTCCTGCAACCTCTGCCTCTCCAGTTCTAGGCGATTCTCCTGCCTCAGCCTCTGGAGTAACTGGGATTGCAGTTGCACACCAGCACGCCCAGCTAATTTTGTATTTTTAGTAGAGACAGGGTTTCACCACATTAGCCAGGCCGGTCTTGAACTGACGTCAGGTGATCCACCCACCTTGGCCTCCCAAAGCACTGGGATTACAGGCGTAAGCCACCACACCCGGCCATGGTTAACCATTTTCTAAAATCAAAGAGAGTAAATGGAAATTGTCCACAAAATAAGTTTTTAAATTTATGTAGTTTCTTGTTGATTTGTAAAGGGTGCCATTTGTTTGAAATCATCCGTACACTCTTGGATTAAAACAATGGTTCCTTCACACACTTGTACTTTGAAGGGAGTATAAAATGTGATTCCCTCACACCTGTAATCCCAGCACTTTGGGAAGCCAAGGCAGGTGGATCACCTGAGGTCGGGAGTTTAAGACCAGCCTGGCCAACATGGTAAAACTCTGTCTATACCAAAAAATACACAAATTAGTCAGGTGTGATGGCAGGGGCCTGTAGTCGCAGCTACTCAAGAGGCTGAGGCAGGAGAATCACTTGAACCTGGGAGGCCGAGGTTGCACGGGGCCAGGATCGCATCACTGCACTCCACCCTGGGTGACAAAGCAAGAATCTGTCTAAAAAAAAAAAAAAGTTATTCCATATGATATGAAAGTTACAAAAAATGATGTCAAGTTTGCAGACTCCAGCGGGGAGTTACCTGTCAGTAGTTCCCACCATAGCCCAGAACGCCAATGTTTTCTCTAGTTATATTATGATCTGCAAATCCAGGCCATCCCTCTTCAAACAATGCTAGTTCTACACTGCTAAATGTTTACTGAAATGGATGAATGAAGGTAACATTTTGAGATGTGGGAATCCCATAGTGCTTGGTTCTCTAGATAAATCTCTGGGGGCCTCCTGTGTTGGCCCTTGGTTCTTAAACCTCCTCAGTTGCCCGCATACTATGTCCTAAGGTGAGGCATTTCTCCAGAGCTCACTTATTACCTTAAAAGTGCCATACTCCCAAATGTAGACCTTGACATGTTAGCTCTTTTGCCTAAAACTCTCCCTGCTCCTCTCCCCACCTGTCATCTACCTTTATTCACCCTTCTCCCTACCTGTCATCTACCTTTATCCATCCTTTTGCTCAGGCCAAAAACCTAGGAATTTTCACATTACCACTTTGCTCCATTGTTATAACCAGAGATGATAGTGACTTGTAGCAAGGATACATGCCCACCAGCAAGTTCTGGTTAACAAGAAAAAAAAAAGTAAATTTGGTCACCATGTAATGGAAATGCAAATCTAGTGATGGCAGCAGGGGTATCTTGACAGGAGACATGAATTTGGGAGCTCTGACCTGTGATCTGCCATTGTCAAAACTGTCCAACACTGTTTCAGAGCGGGAGTTTGGCCAGCTCCCTAAAAAAAATCTAAGGATAGGCCGGGCACAGTAGTTCACACTTGGAATTCCAGCATTCTGAATTAGCGAGGCGGGCAGATCACCAGGTCAGGAGTTCAAGACCCACCTGTCCAATATGGTGAAACCCCTTTTCTATCAAAAAATACAAAAATGAGCTGGCTGTGGTGGTGCACGCCTGTAGCCCCAGCTACTTGGGAGGCTAAGGCAAGAGAATCACTTGAACCCGGGAGGCGGAGGTTGCAGTGAGCCAATATCATAGTGCCACTGCACTCCAGCCTGGGTGACAGAGTGAGACTCCACCTTAAAAAAAAAAAAAAAAAAAAAAAAACTTAGGATATTCTCTCCTAGTATCCTAGAGAGCTCTGTGAGCATTTGAGATTAGCTGCGAACTGGTAACAATGAGTCATCAGCGATGTACTAGGGAATGAAGAGCTATCAACCTTCTCTGGGTTTTGAGATCTGTGTAATACCAGCATTGCTTTGGGGTATGTTTTTGTTTTTGTTTTAGTCTCACTGTGTCACTCAGGCTGAAGTCCAGTGGCACAATCTTAGCTCACTGAAACCTCTGCCTCCCAGACTCAAGCCATTCTTGTGCCTGTCTCCCAGGTAGCTGGAATTATAAGCATGCACCACAACGCCCAGCTAATTTTTTATTTTTAGTAGAGACAGGGTTTCACCATGTTGGCCAGGCTTGTCTCAAACTCCCGACCTCAAGTGATCTGCCCGCCTCACCCTCCCAAAGTGTTGGGATTACAGGCGTGAGCCACTGCACCCAGCCTGGGGTATGTTTATTAAAATATTCTTCTGCAAAATGGAGTTAGCGGCTTGCAGAATAAAGTTTGGATATGTACAAACGTGTGTGTAAATAAAAAGATAAAGGGGCCCTCTACTATTGTATTTCTCTTCTCTCCCACTTCATGACCAAAATGACTCAGAACACAAACTTATGTATCAGGCCAATTAAATATCTGCTTTTAAAAATTGCCCTGAAGGATGATTTTGATTTCACACATTTTAAAGTGTGTTTTACTTATTTAAAAAATATGGCCAGGCATAGCAGCTCACACTCACAATTCCAGCACTTTGGGAGGCCAAGGCAGGCGGATCACCTGAGGTCAGGAGTTCGAAACCAGGTTGGCCAACATAGTAAAACTGTCTCTACTAATAACAACAATTAGCCAGGCGAGGTGGCGGGTGCCTGTAGTCTTAGCTACTTGGGGGGCTGATGTAGGAAAATCGCTTGAACCCAGGAGGCGGAGGGTGCAGCAAGCCAAGATTGTGCCACTGCACTCCAGCCTGGGTGACAAGAGCAAAACTCTGTCTCAAAAAAAAAAAACAAAAAAACAGTTATTCCTAGTTCTACTGAAACCTCAATTTATATACCAACAACTTCCCAATCAAGTAGCCCTTTAAGTCCCAAAACATTCAGCTTTTGTTCCAGAGGTCTGTGAAAAAGCTAGCTTTGTTATCAATGCAAAGGAAAGTGATCCACTCTTGCTGTGAAGCAAGTTTCAGGGAGGAAAGGAGTTGCATCCAGAAAGGTGATTCCAACATTCCCAAATGCTTCCGGCTGAGACCTTCAGATTTTGTTTGAAACAAATTTTCAGAATAACAAACACACCTTTATTCAAGTGGAAGTACAAAAGCACATTCCTAAACCCAATGCATACATGTGATTTTTACATATTCTGCTTTTTAGGGATTACATAATCCTGTTTCAGTCACCACAGGTGACTACTGGTCTCTATACATAAAGGTATCCATGTTTGATGGGAAAAAACACATGCATTTTTCATTTGCTTTTACATTTAGATCGATTCATTTATGTATCAATTTAGATTCCTACCTTGCCTTGATGAGAGCCTATTCTTGCTGATGGCAAAGAAGTAAAATATAGTGGCAGAACTATCCTAGAGGTTAGCCATAGGAGGATTATAGAGCAATATATTTTTATACATTTGTTGAGGGTCCCTAGTGAATATTATAACATCTGAACTACGAAAGCTTCAATTGCAGGACTGACAACTAGAATTTTAAATAACACTTGTCTTATTCACAAAATGTTATAAAGCTTAAGATGGAAAAATATAAAATGTTCTGACATTACCTAAAGAATCATGAACGCTTGTTAGGTATATGATGGTGGCCCTGAACTTGAGCCAACATCTGTAATCACTTTTATCAATCAAAAAAGCCATGTTCTTTTATATAGCCTATAGACTATTAAAATACAAAAATCTGATAATGAATAAACAACTATCCATAAAGCCCCCACATTTCAAATACTGTCCTGATGAGGAAAGACTACTGAAGGGGAAAGCACAAAATTCAAACATTTATCTGCAATCCTAATGGTTAAAACTTCACCAGGAACAGACCTGCCACTCTCTTAAAATATTGTCGCTGAGATTAACATAAGAACAGCATCATCTGTAGGAATATTACATCCCCTTATGATGCTGATTTTGTGTGTGTTTTCTTTTCTTTTCTTTTTTTTTTTGAGACAGAGTCTCACTGTGTCACCCAGGTTGACGTGCAGTTGCACAATCTCGGCTCACTGCAACCTCCACCTCCTGGATTCAAGCGATTCTCCTGCCTCAGCCTCCTGAGTAGCTGGGACTACAGGCGCATGCCACCACACCCGGCTAATTTTTGTATTTGTAGTAGAGACAGGGTTTCACCATGTTGGCCAGGATGGCCTCGATCTCCTGACCTCATGATCCACCTGCCTTGGCCTCCCAAAGTGCTGGGATTACAGGCATGAGCCACCACGCCCAGCCTGTGTATGTTCTTTATGTTTACTCTACCAAAAGTAGACCTGAGCATTTTGCTGGCCTTAGAGGTATATAAAAGAACTCTAGGCTTAGGCATGCAGAATAGGCACTGAATGAATGTAGTGAGGCTACCAGGAGTCTTGTTGACTCCCGATGTCATCATCTCTCTTCGCAGGCTGTGGATGCACACAAGGCAGCTAAAACCTTGGGCATCATTTGAAAATGTTTGGCTGCCTGCTACAATTTCAGGAGAGAGAATCTTTCATACTTATATTGGACTGGATATGTTTTAAATCTAATTCTTTTTTTGAAAAGACGCTTCACTTTAGGAAATAAGACACCAGACCAGCAACATCAAGCAGGTATGGAATACTTGCTGGTGAAACACTTAAAACTAGGAAACTTCTAAATCTTCTAAAGGTGCTTAAGAGAATGCAGAAATCAATCAACAGGAATCCAAGTGTTGTGGCTGTAAAGCAACATGACATAGGGTCCCTAGTAAAGAGCAGGCGTAAGAATCGGTTTTGGAGAGAACTTGGGCCAAGAACAGCAGAAAAAGCTAAATGAGCTACTTACATGGATGTGTTTTAATACTGGTGCATTAGCAGTATCTTACTGAAGTTGTGAACATTAAGAACCAATTTCAAGAAAAAAAAAAAAACGTTTATAGGACATATTAAAATAAAAAGTTTAAATGAGTTCTATAAATAAAATAGGATGGGCACGGTGACTCACACCTGTAACCCCAGCACTTTGGGAGGACAAGGTGGGAGGATCGCTTGAGGCCAGGAGTTCAAGATCAGCCTGGGCAACAAAGCGAGATCCCATCTCTGTTCTTTTTAGTATCAAAATTATTATAATAAAAAAAGTAAAAATAAACGTACCTACTTAGAACACATATTAAATAAAGGAATGCCATGAGAAAATGGCACTGCATTTACCAAGTCATCCCTAGATTCTTGTGCAAATAAAAAGATTGGGACTATGTATTAACAATTTCATAAACAAATAATCAACAATTTCGCTCCATTATTTTGATGTTGGGTAAAGCCTGAAATGTGGTGTCAGGTTTTTCCATTTGCATTACATCAAATTCTTGTCTACTATGGATATTCTGATATGACAAAGACTCAATTCCTATTGAAACATTTGCCATTTACTACACTCACATAACTTCTTAGGTATAGATTCTTTGATGTTGGGTTATGACTGAATCTCCTCACACACATACACATTTATTACATTTATAATATTTTTGCATGGCATGAATGATATAAAACAAGGTAGTTTCTTTGACTCATGGCTCTTCACACTCATTGCAGTAATGGAATTTTATTCCCGTATGAATTTTCCAAATGTGACTAAGTTATGAAAATATTAATAGCATGAAAAATTTACCACATTCAATCTTTATAGATTTCTCACTGGTATGGATTTGCAGGAGTTGATGAAGGGTTTAACACTAATACCTTTTCTACATTCATCACATTTAGAGGGTTTCTCTCTGGGGTGAATTCTCCGATGCTGAGTAACGGTTGAACTATGACTGAAGGCTTTATCACATGCAGTACATACATGATTTCTCCCTGGTGTGTACTCTCAGATGTTGACTGAAGCCTGAATTGGACTAAATGTCTTCCCACCTTCATGACACTCATGAGTTCTCTTTGGTATGAATGCTCTGATGATGAACCAGGTGTGCTCTCTGACTGGAGTTGTTTTCCCACGCATCACAATCAAAGGCTTCCTGTCTGATGAGGACGTCTTGTTGCAGGATAGGACCTGAGCTGTGACTGAAACTGCCCTCATACTCATTGCGCTCGTATGATTTCTCTTTCCTGTGCATCTTGTGATGCTGGATAAGGCATGAGGTCTGACTGAACGCTTTTCCACATTCACTACATTCATGCAGTTTCTCTCCCGTGTGAATTCTCTGATGCTGGATAAGATGTGAATTCAATCTGAAGTCTTTTCCACATTCATCACATGTATAGGGCTTTTCTCTGAAATGAATTCCTTGTTGTTTAATACAGGCCAACCCATATTCATCATACTCATAGGATTTCTCTTCATGGTGGACCCTCTGATGTTCAAGTAGGTATGAAGGATGGCAGAAGTCACTGCCACATATAGTACACGTACAGGACATCTCTTTGTGAATTTTCTGATGTTGAGTAAGATGGACGCTACGACTGAAGACTCTTTCACAACTGCTACATTTGTAAGCTCTGGCTCTGGTATGAATTTTCTTGTGCTGACTTATGCCTGAGCTTGGACTACAGGATTTATCAGACACTTCACAGGATTTATCAGATGCTTCACATTTGTAAGGTTTTTCTCTAGTGTGTATTCTTTTATGTCGACTAAGACTTGAGCTCTGACTGAAAGACTTTTCACATTCTTTACATTTGTAGGGCTTCTCTCTAGTATGGATTCTCTGATGTCTAGTAAGAGCTGAGCTCTGATGGAAAATTTTCCCACATACATCACATTTATAGGATTTCTCAGTGTTAGGAATGCTCTCCCATTTGTTAAGGTGGGAGAGCTCCATTAAGCTTTCTTTACATTCACTACTCTGAAAATCCTGTGTTAGATGTATGTGTTCATGCTTACCAGAGGCTGAATTCTGGTTGAAGCTCATGTCATACTTATCATTATCATCAGTATTTTGTATTCTAAGAACTCTCTGATCTACATCAATAGTAGAGTCCAGACTGAAGCTTTTTTCAGGTTCATTACATTCACTGTTCTTCTCATTGGTGAAGGTTTCCTTGCTGATTGTTATTTGCCTAAACTCTCTCTCCAGGTACAGAAATTTCCTTAGGATTTCCTGAAGCCTTTCTAATCTGTCCTCAGTCTTATACACTTCTCTAGTTTCAGGAACTTGGGTAATATCGTGTTTGAGTCTTCCTACTCTCACTTTGTAAGAATGTACTTCTTCCGAAATTTTCTGCTTAGGAATCAACAGCTTGTTCTCTTCTCTGGTCTCTCCATCTGATACAATATATAAATAGAAATGCAAATATAATCTGTACCCTGTGCTTAGGAAAAGAAAACTAAGATGAGAAAACTAAACAATGTATCTACAAGGACAAGACAAGCTTTATTTACTCTGAAAAACAGGCACAAAATCTCAACAGCAGAAGTAAGGGCATGAACAAGAGCAGTGAGGTAAAACAGCCAACATGTTCAGCAGAGTAAGAAGACAACAGTTAAGGAGACAATAGGGAAACAGTTTGAAAGAATTTTAGATAAGCAACTTGATTAGGGGTCTAGTACAACATGCGCACAGGTACTAAACAAATGGAAAGGGTCAACCTAACTGAAAGGAAAATGAAGGAACTCTCCATGTTGGGACATACACAGAGCTCTTCATTCTGAGTGCCAGAGCAGCTACAATTTGACTCAACAATTGAACTTTACTTCCCTACTAATTCCATCTGATTGATTCTGCCTTACTCACCTGAGCAGTCATCTCTTAAGACTTCTCTAGTCTTAGTTTCCAGATCAAAGACCTGTAGATCCTGTTCCAGCTGGGAGATCCCATCAGGCTTGGAAATTGGAAATCCTGCTCATAGAGAAGGAAATGGGATGTGGCAATGTATCCCCAGATGCTACACAAGCCACATTTTCTTTTAACTAATGATTAAGAGAGAGAGAAGGTAAATTCTGAGAAGACATTAATTAGGAAAGCCTGGAGAGTGAAGAGGGAAAAGATCTTCTACAGGGTCAGATTTGTGCTCTAGAAAGATGTGAGTTAGCGGCAAGTTGATGACTTGGGAGCAGAGGATTCATTTAAACATTATTCAGACAACAGAATATGTGCATGGGTTTGTCTTCACAGAAGTTATTATTATCACACTCCATCTGTTACCTAAAGGTCAATCTTTGAATTAGATCTGGTCTACAATTATCAAAATGGAGGTCATGAAAATATAATTCTGCTCCACTGGAGAAAGGTGAAACTCAAGGACCTGCTGCATGGTTAGCTAATCTGTAGCAAGAGAATCAATAAAAACTGAATAAATATTCTAAGGACCAATATCAAGAAACAATTTGTTTCAGTGCACACAAGAAAACAAAGAATAATATGACACATTCTTACCCATTAGGAGTGTAGCATTTATTCAATAAACATTTATAGAGTGCCTCCTCTATGCAAAGTATGCAGAGGATAAAGAGGCCAAGCAAGGTCCCTTCCCTCGAGGACCTCAAAAACCTCACACTCTACACAGAGACAGCTCTAAACAACTAACTACAATAAAATATAGAGAGGAAAGTACAATCAAAGTGCATCTTCACATAAAATGGTCTTTCTATGGCTTGCATAATGGAATGCTTGGATCTAAACCTCTTTTAAAGCTAAAGCAATAGGCAGTCTGCTTCCAAGGAGACAGAATTTTAATACTATTAGTATCAAAGGGCAATTTTTATATGTGTCCAGCCCAGAAAGCTTCTAATAGCACACATACAAGGTCTAGCTCAAGCTCTTCATCTCCAAAAACCTTTCTCTCGATTTACTCAATGTCCAAAAAATTTATTAGTTGTTCCTCTTATTCTGACATGTCACATATAATGGTGTTTAAATAGATTTTGTTTAGGTAAGTAGTTTCAGGTATTATCATTTATACTTGATTTATAAACTCCTTGATAGAAGGGACCATGTTATCTTGTATCTTGCACTTCTGATTCATTTACGTAACAGCTACTTATTGAGCGCCAACTCTGTGCCCAAGTATCAGTGTATTAACAGGTACACAATTTTATAAAAAGGGCATTGGAGCTGGAAAATATGAAGAACTCACAGCTGCCCCAAAGATTCCATGTGAGAGCCTGTGAGCAAGGAGATCAGAACAGATAGAAGAAAGGTATGTACTGTGTTTCTGAATTCTGCTGGGTATTTGGAGTCAATTCTCCTTGTGGACATTTATTTAATTAAGGTCCGCCATATCAAATTAAACCGTTAAAGGAGTTTAAAAAATAAAGTTAGTGTAACATGAAGCAGCAATCAATATTGTTCTCAGAATTTCAACAGCATAATTTGCAACTTTTGAGATATTTAAGATGTCTGTCAATATTTAATAACTGAAACAAAATTTTGGCAGTTTACTCCATATCTAGACTTAAAAGCACAAATAAAAAGGTGGTCTTCATGTGGGATGAGGGATTTGATTTTAGACATGTGTTTAAGGTAATGTAGGAAGGTATAAGAGAAAATGCATACAGACTGATATAATAGACTTTAGAGACTAAGAAGGGAGAGGGCGGGAGACGGGACGAGGGATTAAAAAAACAACATATTAGGTACAATGTACACTATTCCAGTGACAGGTGCACTAAAATCTCAGAATTCACCACTATGTATTATAATTCATCTATGTAACAACAACAACAAAAATACACTTTTACCCCAAAAACTACAGAAATAAAATTAAAAAAAAAAAAAAAAAGGTCAGATGCAGTGACTCACACCTGTAATCCCACCACTTTGGGAGGCCAAAGCAGGTGGATCACAAAGTTTGGAGTTCAAGACCAGCCTGGCCAACTTGGTGAAACCCCATCTCTACTAAAAATACAAAACTTAGCCAGGCATGGTGGCACACGCCTATAGTCCCAACCACTCCGGAGGCTGAGGAGGAAGAATCACTTGAACCCGGGAAGCAGAGGTTGCAGTGAACCAAGATCCAGCCACTGCACTCCAGCCTGGGTGAGAGAGAGAGACTCCATAAAAAAAAAAAAAGAGAGAGAAAGAGAAAATGCCTAGCAGGTAGTTAAAGATACAATATCACAGTTTAGAAGAGAGAACAGAGTATCATCAGTATCATCAAAACATTATTAAGTTTTACTATATACTTGGTAGGTGCAAAGTACCATGCCAAGAGCTCTCCAGATTTTCACTCATTTAACACCATGAATTTTGCTTACACCCATTACTGCAGATAGAAAAAAAAAAAAAAAACCCACCATAAATTTACAAGGTAGGAACTATTATTGTAGCCATTTTATAAATGAGAATACTAAGATTCAGAGAGATTAAGTAGCTTGCCCAAGGTTACAATAACTGATAATGCCTAGTTTTCAAACCTTATTTCAGAACCTGGCCTTTACACAATCTGCTAGTAAAAAAAATTATGATTTTGCCTCCTAACAATCCCTGAAAAAAACATAATAAATGACTGTGAACAAAACCCATCCTTTCCTCCAAATTACACACAGAAAGAGAAGAACATGTAAGTTTTCTTGCCACTAGCCTAAATGCCATTTTCCTAAATTTAACTCAAAACTTTGCTTTCAAAATATGCATTTGCTTCACATTTTTCCTGTTTAAAATTAATGTATTAAAATCTTTTAATTTTATTTAAATCGTGAAAATTTTCTAATATGACTTATAAAATATTGACAGTGAAGTAAAAGGTAAAAATACAAACAACAAATAAAAAGTAATTAGAATAATATACAGTGAGCTAGGATCCTAAGGATTTGGAGTCACAGAAGTGTTAATTAAAAGGAATCTGGGGAGAGGGGGCATCAGGGCCCGTGGCTGCCTGTGGTCCTCCAGCCCGCCCCACTTCAAAAACAAAACAAAACAAAACAAAACAAAAAGGAATCTATGGCCAGGCACAGTGGCTCACGCCTGTAATCCCCACAATTTGGGAGGCCGAGGCAGGCGGATCACTTGAGGTTGGGAGTTCTAGACCAGTCTGACCAACATGGAGAAACCCCGTCTCTACTAAAAATACAAAATTAGGGGGGCGTGGTGGCACATGCCAGTACTCCCAGCTACTCAGGAGGCTTAGGCAGGAGAATCACCTGAACCCGGGAGGCGGAGGTTGCTGTGAGCTGGGATTGCGCCACTGCACATCAGCTTGGGCAACAACAGTGAAAGTCCATCTCAAATAAAATTTTAAAAATTTTTAAAAAAGGGGGATCTATGGCAGGGCACAGTAGCTCACACCTGTAATCCCAGTACTTCAAGAGGCCAAGCAAGGCAGGCAGACTGCTTCAGCCCAAGAGCCCAAGACCAGCCTGGGCAACATACTGAGATCCCATCTCTACAAAAAAATACAAAAATTAGCCAGGCATGGTGGCATACGCCTGTTCCAGCTACTTGGGAGGCAGGGACAGAAGGATCACTTGAGCTCAGAATGTCGAGGCTGCAGTGAGCCAAGATCATACCACTGTACTCCAGCCTAGGTGACAGAGTGAGATCTGTCAGTCAGCTAATCAACCAAAAAAATCAATCACTGGGATCTACAAGCCAGGCATGGTGGCTCACACCTCTAATCCCAGCACTTTGAGAGCCAAGGCAGGAGAATCTCTTGAGCTCAGGAGTTTGAGACCAGCCTGGGGAACTGAGACTCCAACTCTACAAAAAATTAAAAGGGATCTAAAAGATGATTTATTATCAAGGAAATGCAAATCTCTTTACAATAAAAATCCCAAACCCCTAGGCAATAGTCCAAACATTAATCAATTTGAGGAAATTCCACTATAAATAATTTGAATGCACACCTGAAATTTTTATTTGTATTAAAAAATCTGGTCTATAGCTCACATCACTTGCTGTTCTTTCCAAAATATTAAAGTAACTAGCACAAGCCAGGTACTTACATCCATAATCTAATTCAATCCTGTACAACCTAGAAGGTAGACATTATTTTCCTGTTTTATAGATGAAGAAAATGTCAGATTAAACAATTTGCTCAACATACTACAGCTGGTAAGTGGAACCCACGTTTGATTCCAGTTTATATTCTTTCCAACTTACCATACTGCCTATCAAAGAAAGCATTAGTAGCAGGTTCTCTTGACACTAATGTGAATGCCTTTTTCCTATATTTAACACAAGACTCTATGCTTTTCTTTTTCTTTTTTTTTAAAGACGGAGGTTCGCTCTTGTTGCCCAGGCTAGAGTACAATAGTGCGATCTCAACTCACCCCAACCTCTGCCTCCTGGTTCAAGTAATTCTCCCGCCTCAGCCTCCAGAGTAGCTGGGATTATAAGTATGTGCTACCACGCCTGGCTAATTTTGTATTTTTAGTAGAGACTGGGTTTCTCCATGTTGGTCAGGCTGGTCTTGAACTCCTGACCTCAGGTGATCCGCCTGCCTCCTCCCAAAGTGCTAGAATTACAGGCATGAGCCACTACGCCCTGCCGAGTCTATGCTTTCAAAATATGCACTTGCTTTACATTTTTCCTGTTTAAAATGTTTTTTTTTTTGTTGTTGTTTTCGTGTTTTTTTTTTTGGCTCCCCATTGGGGAATCGAACCCTAGTCTCCCGCGTGACCTGTTTAAAATTAACTTATTAAAATCTTTTGATTTTAAGGCTGGACGTCGTGGCTCACACCTGTAATCCAGACACTTTGGGAGGCCCATGGAAGTGATCACTTGACGCCAGGAGTTCAAAAATGGCTTGGCCAACATGGTGAAACCCCGTCTCTACTAAAAATACAATTAGCTGGGTGTGGTGGTGCATGCCTGTCGTCCCAGCTACTGAGGCACAAGAATGGCTTGAATCTGGGAGGCGGAGGTTGCAGTAAGCCGAGATTGCACCACTGCACTCCAGCCTGAGTGACAGAGCAAGACTCCGTCTTAAAAAAAAGAAAAATTACTTAAATCCCAAGAGTTTTCTAGTAAGATTTATTTTAACCTGGTCTTCAAAAATAACAGTTAAAGCTGAGCATGGTGGTGGCTCACATGTGTAATCCCAGGACTCTGGGAAGCCGAGGCAGGCAGATCACTTGAGCCCAGGAGTTCAAGAACAGCCTGGGTAACATACTGAAACTCTGTCTCTTATCAAAAATAGAAAAAATTAGCATGGTGGTACAGGCCTATAGTCCCAGCTACCCAAAAGACTGAGGTGGGAGGATAACCTGAGCCTGGGGGGAGGTCCAGGCTGCAGTCAACTGTCATCATGCCACTGCATTCCAGCCTGGGCAACAGAGATCATCTCAAAAATAATGATAATAATATTTAAAATCTGCCTTATTATACAGTTTGTTGCTTCTATTAGAACTATGCTTTTAGCCCTCTGAAAGCTTCGTGCTTTTCTTTCTGGTCCTTAATACACAAATAGTAACTCTCCTTAGCAATATCATTCTTTTGTCAATACCTGTTGAACTAGAGTGGATCCCTAGAGAGTTCAATATCATTCTTTTATCAGTACCTGCTAGACTGGAATGTGTCCCTACAGAGTTTTCCTTTTTAAATGCATATCCTTTCTGGTCCCATACTATACACTGGCCTGTCTGTCCAAACTATAAACTGGCCTGCCTGTCCAATGTGTCATGGCATTTTGAATTTTTCTTGTCATCAGAGTACATACAACTCACTAAAAATATTAAAAACTCCATGTGTAATAGATTTACTGTCCTAAAGGCACAAAGTAGTAAAAAAGAGCATGGGCTTCAGAGGAAAATCTGGGTCCCAAGCCTCTCACTGATCCTGCGAAGATCACTTAACTTTTCTGAGCCTCAGTTTCCTCAGATATAAAATAGAAGCAATATCATCTGCTCACAGGATTATGGTAGGGATTAAATGAGAGATATATGTATCTCATTTATATAGAGAGTACCCAATAACAAAGTGGCTGCTCAACAAATATTAAATAGCTGTGACAATGGAAAACATTCTGTGCAAAATCACTGTAGTCCTCCATAATATCAAGTTAAAAAAGCAGAGTATGTGCCAAACATTGCCAATCTATTGACCTACTTAATATCAACTAGAATTTTAACAAGCATGTTTCTGATGCCATCATCTAATAGGGCACCAGCCACACTTACCCATGTGAAAAGCAATGCAGTCTCCTTTCTGGGTCTTAATCTCCCACACTTAGTAACAGGTAACTTCCCTATGGATAGTGACCCAGAAGCAAATTGTTCATTCATCATCAATGAAATAGGTTCCTTTTTAAATGTGGTAACAAAAATTACTTATTACCAACTTCTTTATTCAGTTATTTGTACTCTGTAATTTACTGCTACATAGTGGAAGTACTTAAGCAAAGCACCAATGTTCTGATGTCTGCGAGAAATACAGTCTGGAGCTCCTGCCATGGGAAAATCATGTCAACTGGAAAGTAGGACTGAATCATAAACTCTTACAACCCCAAACAGTAAGTTAAATTAATAAATGTATAAACTTAACTCAGTTATCCAGGAGGCTGCAAATCTTTTTGTGAAAAATCAGACCTTGGTGATGACCTGGAGCAGTAGGATATAAATAACTCCTGCAAGCTTAGTGTTCCATTACTAGGCATAAATGGGTTAAATTTCAGGTGGAGTTTGCTGAACCCACAAATATGAAAATGACTTTCCAAAAATTGTAAAAATAACTGCTAAGGAGATGCTGCTAACTAGATCACAAAAGCAAGATGAGGGCTGGCTGTGGTGGCTCACGCCCGTAATCCCAGCACTTTGGGGGGCCGAGACAAGTGGATCACAAGGTCAGGAGTTCGAGACCAGCCTGGCCAATATGGTGAAATCCGTCCCTACTAAAAATACAAAAATTAACCAGGCATGGTGGCACTCGCCTGTAGTCCCAGCTACTCAGGAGGCTGAGGCAGAAGAATTGCTTGAACCTGGGAGGTGGAGGTTGCAGTGAGCCGAGATCATGCTACTGCACTACAGCCTGGCCAACAGAGCGAGACTCTGTCTCAAAAAAAAAAAAAGGCAAGATGAGTAGGAGAGTTTCTTGCATGTATGCGTGTGTGTCTCTTGTATGTGTAAGTGTGCATGTGTGTTGAGTGTACGTGCAGACATGAGGGGAAATGGGATAAAGTTCAGTCTATAGCATAAAATGCTATTAGACTGCATTAAACTGCTACAAAGTTTCTTTACTTCAAAAGGTAGACAGGTTAACTGTTGGAAACTCTGTAATTATTAGATAAAGTTAACAGTACTTACAATTATATATATGTCACTTTACAGTTTACAAAGTTATTAAGCAGACATTCATTTGGATGCCCTGAAATAAATTTAACTTCTTTGCCCTCCCTTCTCCCCTCCACCAAGGACAGAGTAAGGAACACTTAATCAGGAAAGGCAAAGAAGTGCATCAATCTGTACAGAACCACAAAGAATAAAGGGGAGAAAGGTACGACCTTGAAGAGGTCCACAGAGACTTCAGAGGAGGAGGAAACCAGAATGTCAAACATGAGGAAAGCCCAGGGTTCACGGGAGAGTTAGGCACCATACAGGGTAGGTTATATCTGCTACATAGAAGATGGGGCACACAGCCTAAGTTTCACATTCTAAAATCCTATGAAAAGACATAACTGAAGAGCTGAAGTTGGACTTTCTGGTTTCTCAGAACACAAGCAGATAATGACCACCAACCACGGTTTCTGAATGAACTGGATTCAAAATGCATCTGGTTGCAACAAAGCGCTTCCTTGGATCCTAATATTAGAAATTCAGCAGAGGTAATTTGAGGAGCTGTGATTTTACATAGTGGTGGCATCCTGGGGAGCTTCCATTCCATCAGTCAAGTTTAGTATCTCACAATCGTGGAAAAGGAGTTTCCGAGCAGGGATGAGCAATATCGATGGGAAGCCGATACTTGGGCCATCTCTTGGAGATTCCTGCTGTAAGGACTGCAAGTGTTTCTCCAGAGAAAGCACTTGCCTGGGTATGACTCAGGGCCGGACAGGAATTCACACTATGAATCCGGGTGGTGGGAAGGCGGAGAAGTATGCCTACAAAGATCAAAGAGCCGGGAATGGAAAACACACTAAAAACCATCCCAGTGGGCAGGCTACCTCCCCACAGATAAGAAGACCTTGAGTCCTGAGCATAATCAGGGAGACAAAGCAATGCCCTGGATGCCACCAGCATAGACAAAGCCAAAGGAAAAAAAATAAGGAAAATGTGTGATTCAGTATTTACACACACAAAAAGAAGAGTGCAGAAGCAAGCAAGAAACTAAAGAAAAAGGAGGATGGGCGCGGTGGCTCATGCCTATAATCCCAGCACTTTGGGAGGCCAAGGAGGGTGGATCATTTGAGGTCAGGAGTTTGAGACCGGCCTGACCAACATGGTAAACCCTGTCTCTACTAAAAACACAAAATCAATCAGGTGGGGTGGCATGCACCTGTCATCCCAGCTACTCGGGAGGCTGAGGCAGAATTACTTGAATCAGGGAGGCAGAGGTTGCAGTGAGCTGAGATCACGCCATTGTACTCCAGCCTGAGCAACAAAAGCTAAACTCCTTCTAAAAATAAAACTATAAACTAAATTGAACTAAACTAAACTAAGCTAAAATTAAATATAATAAAATACAAAAAAAAAAAACTAAAGAGAAAGAACAATGCTCACACCAAGGGAGCTGCCGACAAACCCCACTGATGCTTCCCAGCAGCACTACAGCTTGCCTAATCCCAGCTTCCTACTGTACCTTTCAAAATGACAAGGGAGAGACATGAGTTAAAGCACTGGCCCCACCTCAGTGTGGGGTAAAGGTCTGAGACTTCTGCTGCCCTGGGTGCGGTTATGTGGGATTACCATCCGGGTGACTCACTGAAATGTACTCACAGTGAGTCATGCCTTCAAATGACGTCTGAAGTTCTGCCTGCTTGGAGATACATCTGGGGATCTTAAGGGGTGAGGGACTACTCAACAAGAAGGAATTTAGCCTATCTTTTTAAACAGCATTTCTTTTTCCTGGCAAAATAGGAAATTCTCCAATACAGGGACACAGTGATACTAAAAAGGAAAGTGTCCAGTTGGTGGTTGGGAGGCCGCCCTAGGGTCTCTCCTCCAAAAAATGGAAACGATAAGGATGGGAACTTAAGCAAAGCACAAGAAAGTTTCCCTTTGCTAAAAGGGAACAGACGCCCCACAATAGCCAGAAACATGAACTAGGAATAAGGAGAAGAATGCCTCCTCTTGGCACCCCCAAAAGAACCTTAATTACCCCTCCCAGAGAAGATGACATGAAAGATAAGGATTCAGAGGTTCTAAGACCTGGAATCTAAGCCACACTCTACAGACCTTCTCAGAGACCTTATACTTATGCAGAAACAAGAAAGTAAAGAAATCCAAATAGATAAACTGAATAATAAGGAAGTCCTTACCCAGTGAGACCACGTTCCCATAATTCTCTAACATCACTTCTCTGTAGAGGTCCCTCTGAACAGGGTCCAGGTATCCCCATTCCTCTCGAGTAAGGTGCACAGCCACATCCTCGAATGTCACAAACTCCTGAAATAACACATCCTGGCTGCTCTGGAGAATGAGACCACTGTAGCACCATGGCCAGAGAGTGAAGATGATAGAGAGGGTATCCAGTGTGTACTTACGTTGAGGAGGAGGGAGAACAGATTAGAACCTATGGAATAAAGCCCATAACGCTTAAACATCTAATAAGCACCCATCACACAACCGTGGACAAAGAGAAAACAGGGTTTGCTCCTGGCACTGGGGAGATGGAAGGTGGTTTATGTGAAGTCCAGGTCTCCGAAGAGGATCAGTTGCCAAACTGGAGTCTGCTATTGAAAAAAATTCCAGGCAAGGTCTACAGATGGAATGAGAGAGACGCCACACTCCATCAGTAGCAATAGCCCCTGATTTCCTCAAGGAAAAGCAGAGGGTTCCTCAGCTCACCTGGTACCTGGCTGTCAAGAGCGCAGCTGCCTGGTCTCCTGGGCTTCCCTCATGGGGAAGAGCAGGCACCTGGGGAACAGGTGGAGCTGAGGGAGGAGAAAGGAGTGAAGAGTGAGAGCAGCCCTTTCCCAGGGCTCCCTTTCAGAGGAGGCCTCTCCAGCCCAAGGGGTGTCAACAGGACCCTCCTCAATACTCTAGTAAAACCAGTGAACATTTATCAGGTATTGGGTGTGTCTACTCTGCTCTTAGTACTTGCGTGCCTTACGCATGTTTAGACCTGTGATACAGGATTTTCTTATGAAAGCTTCTATTTCACTTTATCTTCACCACATGACAGTCCTCTTACAGAAGAGTAAGACTATACCTGTTTTGCAGATGGGCAAAGCATAAAGACTTGTGGGGACTTGTCCTGGGCTAGGGTTATTTAGCAGACTTCTGAGCGTTTCCAGGCACTGTCCTATACACTTGATAAGCCTTTCTCTTGTGAATGGGCACTGTCTCAACCAGTGTGTAAGACCCCCAAGAACAAGAAAGGGTCATCTGTTTCCTCAAAATCTTTTCCACAGTCCCACAATGCCTCACAGCACTCTACAAACTGTGGCACTCGATCTGTGTAAGTGACACACAAGTTATTTGGCCACAGGCAATGTAGGACACAGCTCTTACAAAACGAAAAAAGGAAAAGACCAACCTACCTATATGATACAGAAAAGTGTGACTATGTAGTCAAAATATAGTATGTACACATCCACACAGGCACTGTGCTCAACCAAGGAATTAAATGGTTGCTTCCTTGACCAAATTGAGAATAGTCAGGAAACACTGCAGTTGCAACAGAATGGCAGGTGACAAAGCAAAGAGAAACTAAGTGAAGGGAACAGGGGGAAGGAAAGGTCCTGAATCTAAGAGGAAGTGAGAGCCAGGAAAGGACTGTGAGATGTGGCAAAATAAATTATTCTGGATGTGAGGACTGGGATGAAGTGAAGGTTGCCTGAAGGAAAAACAACCACAGCAAGTAAGTAGCCATCACTCTGCTTATTTAAGAAAGATGAGCTGTCCTTAACAGAGGGGCTCAGACTAGGACTGAACTGAGTCACAGCTGCCCCCACTTTCATCCCTCCCTCTAGGGGCCATGTTCTCATTCCAGTTCCTGGCCTCTCTCACACCAGGCCCAGGAGCCCCGTCGGGAGCCCCTCCACACACACTCATTCTCCTAGATAGAAGGGCTGTCTCTGTCTTACCCCCAGTGAGCCCCTGTTCCATGTCGGTGTCCTGCACAAACTGAGGCTCTGGGGACAGATCCTCAGACTGGGTCTCCAAAGACTGAAACTGGACCCTTGGTGATCCTGCTGCTTCCTGGGCTGGTATTTCCTCCATCACTGCTCTGGAGGACAATGACCATCACTGCAAGGTGAGATTAAGAGAAATCACTGTAATAAGTTAAAACATCCCATCATTTTATATCCTCAGGACGTTGCAAAATATCTTACACACTGTAGATATTCAATAAAAATTAGTTGATAATGATTAACCACCCTATATAAGTAACAAGAGAGAAAAATGGGGCCAGGCACAGTGGCTCACACCTGTAACCCCAGCACTTAGGGAGGTGGAGACGGGCGTTTCACTTGAGGTCAGGAGTTCAAGACCAATCTGGCCAACATGGTGAAACTCCGTCTCTACTAAAAATACAAAAATTAGCTGGGTGTGGTGGTACAGGTTTGTAATCCCAGCTATTCGGGAGGCTGAGGCAGAAGAATTGCTTGAACCCAGAAAGTATATGTTGCAGTGAGCTGAGATCGCACCACTGCACTCCAGCCTGGACAACAAAGCGAGACTCCATCTCAAAAAAAAAGAAAAGAAAAAAGAAAAAAATGGTCATGCTTCGGCTCTAAATCCTTAAGAACCAAATCTTATGATCCAAGTGTGCAGGTTATTTGAACTCCTCTAATTTGGAATTCGTGGCATTAAAAAAATCAACACAGTACAATTTAATAGTGTAAAGCTTTCTGTGGAAAGTTTAAAATAATTAAAACTGGCTGGGTGCAGCGGCTCAAGCCTGTAATCCCAACACTTTGGGAGGCTGAGACGGGCAGATCCCTTAGGCTCAGGAGTTCCAGACCACCCTGGACAACATGGTGAAACCCTGTTTCTATCAACAACAACAAAAATTAGCCAAGCGTGGTAGTCCATGCCTGTAGTTCTAGCTACTCCAGAGACCAAAGCAGGAGAATCGCTTGAGCCTGGGAGGTAGAGGCTACAGTGGGCTATGACTGCACCTCTGCACTCCAGCCTGTATGACAGTAACAGGCTGTCTCAAATAAACAAAATATTTAAAATTTCCAAACTTCTTTGGAGACTCAAGTTTGTCCCCAGAGAAAATGCAAGTTATGATTACTCATTTTAATTTTGTTTTAGTAGAGACGGGAGTCTCGATATGTTGCCCAGGCTGGACTCGAACTCCTGGCCTCAAAAGATCCTCCTGCCTTGGCCTCCCCAAGTTCGAGGATTACAAGCGTGAAATACCGTGCCCGGCCCGCGATTACCCATTTAAATAAATAAATAAACTAATTTAAATAAGTAAATAAAACGGCAGGCCACGTAGGGATGTCTTGTTAACACCGTCAGCCCACTCTGAGTTATTAAACGGGCTTGGCGAATGATAAAATTCCACTTTTTATTCCTAGTTGGCCCTTCGCTAACTAGGACTAGCTGGGCCGGCCTTTTCCCGCAATCCTGAGAGTAACGCAGGGAAGAGCTGCGGTTCGAACAGGTTTGAGCGGCGTCCTTCAGGCCCAAGGACGCATCAGGGTGCCGTCCCGCTCCCACCACCCTCGCCTGGCTCCCAGCTCGGTCCTCATTAGGCCTCGTCCGGCGCTACCCTCCTCCCACTTCCCTTTTAGGCCAAAGCACAGTCCCAAAAGGGCCAGGGGGACCATACAGACCAGCTCGCACCAAGGCGCGGTCGCCGGCTCCTGACTGCGGGGCCCACGGCCCGCGAGGTGAACCAGAGCTGAAAAGAAACAGGCCCTCCTCGCATTCGGGCCTCCGCGCACTCTAGGGAAAGGAAACCGCTGTCTGCCCCTGCCGGACGCCGCCTCCTTCTCCCGGGAAGGCGAAACAAGCGGCCGCCCCGCTGCGACCCCAGAACGGCTTCCGGGTACTCACCGAGGGGAGGTGCGAGCCTGGCCGCCGTCCTGTTACCGACACACTCGCGCTCAGGGACACCACAGCCTTTCCCGGGCCGCTCTAGACAGCCAGGAGGCCGGCGCTTCTCGGTGGCACTTCCGGCGACGGAGTGCAGGGCCCCGAATGAGGGCCCGCCCCCTGCATGAGGGCCCCGGATGAGGGTCCCGGATGTTGGTGAGGGCCCCGGATTGAGGGTCCCGGATGTTGGTGAGGGCCGCGGATGAGGAACCGGACCCTCGGGTCCAGGCTTCGAAGGCTCGTTTTCGCAGCTTTCCACGTCTTTTTCCGGTCCCACGGCCCTCTGTGCTAATTCACTGGGCGTCTCTAGTTGTTATAACAGCAATGACTGCGACCAGTGTTGGGAACGCGCCCCCGGGGCCCCTCCCTGACCCCCGCCGACCCTTAAGATTCCCCGCAAGGAGGCGGCTGGACCCAGTGGGTGCGTGTCGGGGGGGTGAGAAGGAATGGGCGAGCTAATGGTCCCGCTTCCGTGACTAGCACAGGGGTGCCTGCGCAGAGTGTAGTACAGCTCTGACTCGTAGAAGGTGAGGATTGCGGGCGCCTCGGTAAGATGGGACCCACTAAGTCGTGGGATTGAAATCTGCTAAGTAGGTCCTTGAGGCCATCGGAGATGGGAGGGGGCATGAGCAGATTGGAATGGAACCGAGAGGGACTGAGGAGATTTGACAGTTGCGTCCCTTGTGGAAAGTCTAAAAACTGTGCAAAAACAGGGATAGGCATGGTGCACGGGCGGGACAGGCAGAGCACCGGGACCGAAACCCTTGGGACATTGTGACCCCTTGCTGATCCTGGATCCTTAGGGAATATAATGTCTTGTGGGTGGAGCTAGATCTGCAAGGCATAGGCAAGCCTCTTAGAGGATCAAAAAAGTGATTTGGAAGGAACATCAGCTCTTACTACTTTGTTTAAGCAAATCAAAGGCTATCCTTTACTGTTACTTGACATTTCAAATTAAACACAAGAAAACCTGAAGTGTGACATTTATATATTTTTTTCAAACTGTATCAGCTTCTTGGAGATTCTAATACTCCTTCCCTGCCTTTCCCCCTGAGTATCATTGATCTAACCTAAATTCATACTACGACACTGTCTAGTCTACAGCACCCGTCACAGTGGAGTCAGGATCAGAGAAAGAAAATGCACTGCTTAGTCCATTTTCGTGCTGGACGGCTCCAATTAGAAACTTTTTCTTGTGTTGAATAGAAATACACGCCGTGGTGATGTCTGTCTGTTGTTCCTATTGAAAGTTCCCCGGAACAATAGATGACAAAGTACTTTCTCCTCTTCATAACGGTTATTTTAATATATTAGGAGAGCTAAAGATTTGGAGTTCTTTCCTGAGTTGCCATTTCCCCACCTCAAAGCCCTTCACAGGCTGTACCTATTAGCAGAGTGATGGGAAACCATTTCAGCAGCAGAGGTGAGTGAGCTATGGTGGTGAGGCACATTGTGTCCAAGTGTTAGCTGCCCCAGGCAATTGGCTCCAGTGAGAGGACCACAAAAGGCACCCACTTAAAGAGGCCACTTTCCACCAATACTCCTTGAACCCTAATAAAGAGTGCTAAGAAGCAGCAGCTGCTGTTCTGCTTTTGAACAAAATTTTCTTTCAACAGTTTACCAGATGACACAGATGAAAACAACTCATAAAAGTTGTCTTTTTTTTTTTTTTTTTTTTTTGGTTGAGATGGAGTCTCGCTCTATCGCCCAGGCTGGAATGCAGTGTGCGATCTCAGCTCACTGCAACCTCCATCTCCTGGGTTCAAGTGATTACCCTGCCTCAGCCTTTGGAGTAGCTAGGGCAGCACCACACCTGGGCTAATTTTTGTATTTTTAGTAAAGACCGAGTTTCACCATGTTGGCCAGGCTGGTGTCCAACTCTTGACCTTAGGTGATCCACCCGCCACCCCTCAAAGTGCTGGGATTATAGGCATGAGCCACCATGCCCAGCCTCTTTTGTTTTTTCAGTACAAATTAACAAACTGATTCTAAAGTTTATATAGAAATGCTAGGGATTTAGAATTGCCAAAACAATTTTGAAAAAATAAAATTGGAATACTTGTATAATTTTAAGATTTTTTTCCTTTTTTTCTTTTTCTTTTTTTATTGGTTTTAAGGAGTGGAAAGTTTAATTGGCAAGCAAGAAAAGAGAACACAGAAGGAAGAGAACATCTTCCTTCAATTTGTTCTTACCAGACAGAGGGGGGCTCCAAAGCAGAAGGAGGAGACCCCCAATTTTTTTCTAAAGCTACAGTAATCAAGATGATATGATATCAGCATCAAGATAGACAAATAGATCAATAGAGCAGAATAGAAACTCCAGAAATATTAAGATGAATTTCTAAGGAAAAAAAAAGTCCAGAAATAGACCTAGATACATACAATAGCTGATTTTTAATAAATTACGAAGATTCTGCATCTAGCTAAGCTGAAAATTAGGCCAAGGATCTGTTGATAACTGACAGTAATGCAAAGGAGACTCATTGTGCAGACTCAAAAAGTCTGCTGAGTCAAAGTCATAGCTCATACAGGGAGAGGGTGGGATCCTGAGGCCTATTCTCTGTCACAGTGTAGTTCACAGGAACTTTACCCAACCATCATGATGGTCCACCAGATTGATGACAAATGCTAACAGTACCCAGTGAGCAGCAAGTGACAAGGGTCATAGATATCCCAGTAAGACTTCTTACTAAGGCAGTACAGAAACCTGAAGATATGGGCACTTATCAAATGGATGAAGATTTGGTGGGGTCCAGTGGTTTGGGGACATCACCCAAAGGTAAAAGAAAGTTGTTCCCCCTTGCACCCTCTAATCCCAAAGAAACTGGGACAGATCTTGGTGGGCCTCTTTGGATTTGGGAGGTAGCATATTCTGCACCTGGGAAAACTGTTCCAACACATGTATTAGGTGACCTGAAAGGCTTCCACTTCATATATATATATCTGGGATATATATATAAAGGCTTCCACTTTATATATATATCTGGGATACAGAGCAAAACTCCATGTCAATTAAAATATATATATATATAATATATATATAATATATATAATATATATATAATATATATATAATATATAATATATATAATGTATAATATATAATATATATTTTTTTTTAATTGACATGGAGTTTTGCTCTGTATCCCAGGCCAGAGTACAGTGCCATGATCTCAGCTCACTGCAACCTCTGCCTCCTGGGTTCTACCAAGTCTCCTGCCTCAGCCTCCCTAGTAGCTAGAATTACAGGCGCCTGCCACCACACTCAGCATTTTTGTATTTTAGTAGAGACGGGGTTTCACCATGTTTGTTGGCAAGGCTGGTCTTGAACTCCTGACCTCAAGCAATCCACCCACCTCAGCATCAGATCCCTTTTACCTTGGAATGGGCTTCAATTTGTTCTTACCAGAATTGATATATGCTCTAAATGAGCTTGTCTCCCCCAACTACTTTGCCTCCAGCAGCACCACCATCTGAGAGCTTGCAGAGTGCCCTATCCATTGACATACCTGAAACTAAGGAACCCACTGTTAGCCAAGGAGGTGTGACAGTGGACTTGAAGCTACAAAATTCATGATGTATACTCATCATCCAGAAGCAGCTAGCCAGATAGGATTTTGGAATGGTCTATTGAAGACTGGGCTAAATTGCCAGCTAAGATGTAATGCCTTGCAAAGTTTGGAGCAGTACTTCAGGATAGAGTATATGCATTAATATGCATTGGGCCAAAACGGATATATAGCATTGTGTCTCCAGTAGGACTACATGCATACAGGAGTAGCCTATTGCTATCATACTCAGTCACTCACCTGTAGAATTTGTGCCTCCTAGCTTCAAAAACTAGAGCCAACTGGGTTACGATCCTCATTTCCAGGAAGAACATTTCCTCTAGGAGACATTAAATATTCCACTGAACTGGAAACAGAATACCACCAGGACACTTTGAGTTTCTTGTGCCAGTAGGTCAGTAGGCAAAGAAAGGAGTCGTTATAGAAATGCCCACCATTCCTGCCACACACAACACAAATACAAAAACATATACCCAGTCAGCTGCATTCAGTAATCTGCCTTCCTGGACCCTTTAGGCACTTAAGTGTAGGAATGGGGACGGGGTGGAGAGGAGAGACTGGTTTAGACAAAGAGGCAAAATACAGTGCATAGCAATGTAATGGCTCTTAGCAATGACTTGGAACACTAGAAGGAAATATGAGGATGTATCTGGAGGAATAAGTTCTGAGAATATGACATAATCAAGGAGGACCATAGATCAGAGAGCCAGACAGTGATAAAGGAGCAAAGATTGGACTTGAAGATGTTCTGGGGTAAATATATATATATGGAGCAAAGACACACTCAAGTGGATTACTGAGAAGACTCATGGGGAGGTAGAAAAAGGCAACCACAGCAAGATCAAACCCCGTAGGTTGAGAACTTCTATCCCTGTAAAAAAAAAAAAAATTCCATAAGATATGAAACATTAGTCAGGGCCTAGAAGGTAATTTGGGATACCATGCAATTGTAGGCTCTGTAGCAGGTAGCTGTTCCTTTTGTGGGCCTTTCTCTTGTTGTGCTGTAGCACAGACTTGCTCAGACTTAGAGTCATGTCGCAGCCATTCAAGGTCTCAGTTACTGTTTTATAAAAGGTGAAGTTGGCCGAGCGCGACGCCTGTAATCTCAGCAGTTTGGGAGGCCAAGGCAGGCAGATCACAGGTCAGGCATTCAAGAACAGCCTGGCGAACATGGTGAAACCCCGTCTCTACTAAAAATGCAAAAATTAGCCAGGCGTGGTGGCATGCGCCTGTAATCTCAGGTACTCAGGAGCCTGAGGCAAGAGAATCGCTTGAACCTGGGAGGCGGTGGTTGCAGTGACCCAAGACCGCGCCACTGAGCTCCAGCCTGGGCGACAGAGCAAGACTCCGTCTCAAAAAAAAAAAAGGTGAAGTTATTCTTTATCTAATCATAGAAGCCCTAATTATTGTGATAACACTTGGACAGCAAAAACGCCTCAAATTCAATTTATGATTTCACCATTGCTAATCTGAAAACTCCCAAGAAACATAAGGCAAGCTCAGAATTTTATAACTATCTAGTGTTGGAAAGAACGTCTGTTGCCTACAGACAATATTTGAAAATACTGCCCATTCAACTGGCAATACATACATAATCAGCATCTCAAGAGAGACAGCCTCTTCGTTTTATGAAACCGTTTATTACTGATCTTCCTGTCTCCCTCCACCCTTGTTTCATTCATCTCCTCTGCCACAGACACACAATCACTATTTTTATTGTTTGATAATAATTATAACTATTACAAGTATTGCCATCATTAGGAAAAATAGAAGGAACATATAGGTATCTGAGCAAGGCAGTATAAAGGAAAATTCATCCCCTTTTCCCCGCCCCGTGCACCTCCTCGGAGCGGACAAGCTGAGGAGCAAGATCCCCAAACCCGAGATTAGAGCCCTACACAGGGATGCAAAGTCTTCCCGCGATCCTAGAGAGGACCTCGAAGCGGAGCGCAGCCCCGGAAAGCGGGTGTGACGCACTTCCGGCTTTTGGGAGGCTTTTGCTGGGCTCTGACGTCCAGAGGGCCTGGATGTGAGTCCAGTGCTCCTGGTCCCCAAAGTCACAACCCCTTCTATCCCAAGACCCCAGCCTTCTCCGGGCGGGGACAGAGTTGGACGTGCACTGCTGTGTCCTGCAGTCCCCTCGCCACGACCGCCCCGGACGGAGTGAAAGCGGGTCGCGCCAGCCTCGGCGTTGGCAAGCGCTGTCTCCCAGCAGAGGCGTCGCTGGATACAGGTGGGAAGAGAACAAAGTTTTGGTTTCCGGACTGGAATGAGACTCTCCAGGGACTGGGGAGAGGCGGTCTGCGTGTCCCTTCAGGGCTCCCAGTCCTGGGTTTTCACCCCAAAGAGGCGCGGACAAAATGATCTGTCAGATTATCTGTGCTCCTCAGTTGTTCCCACTGGTTTTCCTTCTGGTAAGGGCTTTTCTGGTTTCCTAGGTACCCCAAGTTGTAAAATTCGGGCAGTCTTACGCGATACCAAGTGTCACTGGCCTTACAGGTTTTTTTTTATTAGGATGGGCTTGTTAAGCCCGTGTCCGCAGATAATGTTCACCCTCAAACCCACCACCATTATGGTAGCGATTAGCGTGAAAGCCGGGCACGGTGGCTCACACCTGTAATCCCAGCACTTTGGGAAACCTAGGCGGGCAGATCACGTGAGGTCAGGAGTTCCAAGATCAGCCTGGACAGCATAGTGAAACCCTGTCTCTACTAGAAATACAGAAATTAGGTATGGTGGCACGCGCCTGTAATATTAGCTACTTGGGAGACTGAGGCACGAGAATCACTTAAACCCGGGAGGTGGAGGTTGCGGTGAGCCGAGATTGTGTCACTGCACTCCAGCGTGGGTGACAGAGCGAGACTGTGTCTCAAAAACAAACAAAAAAAAATATTTGAAGCCTACTGAATAAAGAAGTGATTGGGATGCAATAGGAAAAGATTATTGCCAGGCATGGTGGCTCACGCCTGTAATCCAGCACTGGGAGGCCAAGGCGGGCGGATCACCTGAGGTCAGGAATTCGAGATCAGCCTGGCCTACATGGTGAAACCCCGTCTCTAAAAATTAAAAAAAGAAAAAAAGGAAGATTGTTTACACTGCACCCTTTTCTTTTCAGTTTCAAGGCTTTAGGGCTGTTTTTTTTTGTTTGTTTTGTTTTGCTTTGAGACAGAGTCGCCCAGGCTGGGGTGCAGTGGCGAGATCTCGGCTTACTGCAACTTCCGCTGCCCGGGTTCAAGCTTTTCCTGCCTCAGCCTCCTGAGCAGCTGGGATTACAGACGCCCACCACCACGCCTGACTAATTTTGTACTTTTAGTAGAGATGGCATTTTGTCATGTTGGCCGGGCTGGTCTTGAACTCCTGACCTCAGGTGATCTGCCCGCCTCCGCCTACCAAAGTTTTGAGATTTACAGGCATGAGCCACTGCACCCTGCCAGGAAGGGTTTTAAATGAGCAGTTTTGGACCTAGGGGGTTTTCAGTTGTAGGAAGTATCTATGCTTGACATGAGGGGTAAAGTAGAGAGGGAATTTGTGGACAGTGTAATGGACCATTAGGAGACTGGTACCAGTTCTCCCACTGATACTCTTGGATGAAAACACATAGACCCACCAAGTCTCAAACATGTCGTAAGTAAAGTAAAATAGATTATCTCAGGGGCCCTTCCAATTTTGGAATTCACTGATAAACTGAATTTAATATTCATCTAAGCAAAACCTGCTGCCCTGCATTCATTTCCAGTTGTGCCACCAACATACAGAAAGTTGTTTACATTACTGAGAGGCACTAAGTGACAGAGTACCAAAGAAAAGATGGGGTTCATTTAGTAAAGTCAGGTAATACCTCTAAATCCACTAAGCTCACATGAATTTAGGTAATATCTCCAAATCTACTAACCTTACATGAATGGGGAAATACTGCAGTGTACTAATAGCAAACAAACAAATGAGGGTGCTTTGTCCATCTCATGTGTTGTAGAAATTTCATTCTCCCTCCAGAATAATTCATGGATCTATGTAACATAAAATGTTTCAGTATTCATAATACTGAATAATTATACCACTTAATTTCTTATTTTTAAGAAATAAATACAAGTTCTAATTTTTTTCCCTGTGCCCCAGTGGGTCATCTTGTATATTCTACTTTGGTGATTTTTTTTTTTTAGAGGGAGTTTCACACTTACTGCCTAGGCTGGAGTGCAATGGTACGATCTCAACTCACCCCAACCAACACCTCCCAGGTTCAAGCGATTCTCCTGCCTCAGCCTCCCAAGTAGTTGGGATTACAGGCATTTGCCACCATGCCCAGCTAATTTTTTGTATTTTTAGTAGAGACAGGGTTTCTCCATGTTGACTAGGCTGGTCTCAAACTCCCGACCTCAGGTGATCCACCCGCCCTGGCCTCCCAACGTGCTGGGATTACAGGCGTGAGCCACTGCGCCCAGCCCTTGGTGATCATTTTTAAGAGTAACCAGATCAGTTTTTAGAGTTGGCAGTGCAGCAACATATTTAGGACATTGGTTTCAGACTTGGATTTGAGTGCTGGTTCCATACTTAGTGTGGGTTGTTAGGTACATTTAATCTTTCTGAACTTCTATTTTTTCACCTGTAATATAAGAATAGTAATCATGTGAACCTCATAATGTTTCCCTGAGTATTAAATTAGTGGTGTATATAATACATCAAATCTCCCTGACACACAGGCAATATAACAGTTACTCATCAGTTACCATGTCACACCACTAGATTTAGTGAATTGTTTTGTATGCATTGTTAGCAGCCCAGCAATACCATGTTGCTTTTTAATACTGTTGTTACATTTTTCTACCTTGCAGGATAGCGAAACCTGATCTTATACAACCTAGGTCACAAAGCACAGCCCTGCAAAACAGACCCTATTTGGATCAAGTGAGCCAGTTCCTGGAACCTGAATAATGACTCCAGAATCAAGGGATACTATACATTTGTCTCCACGGGATACCCAGGAGATGAAAGGCATTGTGATAGTGAAGGCGGAGGAGGAAGAGGAAGACGACCATTTTCAAAAGGAAAAAAACAAAGTAGAGTCATCACCACAAGTTCTCAGTTGCTCTACAACTATGAATGAGAGAGCCTTATTATCATCATATTTAGTTGCATATAGAGTGGCAAAAGAGAAAATGGCTCACACTGCAGTTGAAAAAATTATCCTTCCAGCATGTATGGATATGGTACGTACAATTTTTGATGATAAATCAGCTGATAAACTAAGAACTATACCTCTTAGTGATAATACAATATCTCGTCGAATCTGTACAATTGCAAAACATTTGGAAGCAATGCTTATTACACGGCTGCAGTCTGGTGTAGACTTTGCCATCCAACTTGATGAGAGCACTGATACTGCAAGTGGTCCAACACTCTTGGTTTATGTCAGATATGTGTGGCAAGATGATTTTGTAGAGGACCTCTTATGTTGTTTAAACTTAAATTCACATATAACTGGATTGGATTTATTTGCTGAATTAGAAAACTGCATTGTTGGTCAGTATAAATTAAACTGGAAACAGTGTAAAGGAATTTCAAGTGATGGAGCAGCAAATATGACTGGAAAACATAGCAGACTTATTGAAAAACTTTTAGAAGCAACCCACAACAATGCTCTTTGGAATCACTGTTTTATTCATCGAGAAGCTTTGGTATCCAAAGAAATTTCACCAAGTCTAATGGACGTATTGAAAAATGCAGTGAAAATTGTTAATTTTATTAAAGGAAGTTCACTGAATAGCCGACTTCTTGAAGTATTTTGTTCAGAGATTGGAGTTAACCATACCCACTTATTGTTTCATACTGAAGTTCGTTGGCTTTCTCAAGGAAAAGTATTGAGCCGAGTATATGAACTCAGGAACGAGATTTACATTTTTCTCATTGAAAAGCAATCTCATTTGGCAAGTATTTTTGAAGATGACATCTGGGTAACAAAATTGGCATATTTAAGTGATATTTTTAGCATTCTTAATGAATTAAACCTGAAAATACAGGGGAAAAACAATGATATATTTCAGTATCTTGAACATATTCTAGGATTCCAAAAAACATTATTGCTGTGGCAAGCAAGACTTAAAAGTAATCGCCCCAGCTACTATATGTTCCCAACATTGTTGCAACACATTGAAGAGAACATTATTAATGAAGACTGCTTAAAAGAAATAAAGTTAGAGATATTGTTGTATCTTACTTCTTTGTCTCAAACTTTTAATTATTACTTTCCAGAAGAGAAGTTTGAATCATTAAAGGAAAATATTTGGATGAAAGATCCATTTGCTTTTCAAAACCCAGAATCAATAATTGAGTTAAACTTGGAGCCTGAAGAAGAGAATGAATTATTGCAGCTCAGTTCTTCATTCAGGCTAAAGAATTATTATAAAACATTAAGTTTATCAGCATTTTGGATTAAGATTAAAGATGAATTTCCACTGCTAAGTAGGAAGAGTATATTGCTGTTACTGCCATTCACAACTACTTGTTTGTGTGAACTAGGATTTTCAATCTTGACAAGATTAAAAACGAAGAAAAGAAATAGGCTCAATAGTGCACCAGACATGCGGGTAGCATTATCTTCATGTGTTCCTGACTGGAAGGAACTTATGAACAGACAAGCACACCCATCACATTAAATAAAACCTTTACAAAATTTTGTGTTTAGCAGAGCATGGTGTCTCACACCTGTAATCCCAGCACTTTGGGAGGCCCAGGTGGGCAGATCACTTGAGATCAGGGGTTCAAGACCAGCCTGGCCAACATGGTGAAACCGCATCTCTACTAAAACTACAAAACTTAGCCAGGCCTGGTGGTGCATGCCTACAGTCCCAGTTACTAGGGTGGCTGAGGCAGGAGAATCTCTTACACCAGGAAGGCAGAGATTGCAGTGAGCTGAGATGATGCTACTGCATTCCAGCCTGGGCAACAGGGATATACCATCTAAAAAAAAAAAAAAAAAAAAAAGAAAATTGTGTCTGTGCTTTTTAAGGGATTTTGCAGTATGTTGTATTAAAATGTTAATAAAGTTATATTTGCAATTAACTAGGTTTTTATTTTCCTACATAGTATATTTCATGAAAGTCGTTTCAGTTACATGAATGTGTGTATGTGTACAAGATGATATAAAATATATGTCCTTCTGTGAATTACTGTCAAGAATTTTGAAAAGAGGACAGCACAGTGGCTCACACCTGTAATCCCAGCACTTTGGGAGGCCAAGGTGGGTGGATTGCCTGTGGCCAGGAGTTTGAGACCAGGCTGGGCAACACATTGAAATCCCATCTCTACAAAAAATACAAAAATTTAGCCAGGCTTGGTGGTGCGCACTTGTAGTTCCAGCTACTTGGGAGGCTGAGGTGGGAGGATCATTTGAGCCCAGTAAGTTGAGGCTACAGTGAGCTATGATCATGCCACTGCAGTCTAGCCTGAGCAACAGAGACCCTGTCTCAAAAGTAATTTTTTAAATAGTTCTCTTAACACTTATTTTTATACTCAAATCTGTTTCCCTGTCCACCGCCATTACCTTGCTTTGTCTTTTCCATCAGAGCCTTACTGACATTCATTTACTCACTGTCTCTGCTTTTCCTTTTTTGTTCTAATTCCAGGAAGTAAGTCTTTTTTTGTTTTTACTTTTTTTTTCTTTCTTTTTCAATCTACATGGTATTCCTTCTTTTTTCTTTTTTCTTTTTTTTAAGATGGAGTTTCGCTTTCATTGCCCAGGCTGGAGTGAAATGGTGTGACCATGGCTCACCGCAACATCCACCTCCCGGGTTCAAGGGATTCTCCTGCCTCAGCCTCCCAAATAGCTGGAATTACAGGTGCCTGCCACCACGCCCTGCTAAATATTTGTATTTTTAGTAGAGACAGGGTTTCACCATTTTGGTCAAGCTGGTCTTGAACTCCTGACCTCAGGTGATCCACCTGCCTCAGCCTCCCAAAGTGCTGAGATTACAGGCGTGAACCACCACGCCCAGCCAGAAGTGAGTCTTAATACCAGTCTCAGTTTAACATTATGCTGGTTTTTTTTAGATATGGGCATGTGTTATAATTCAGCTAATGAGACATTGAGTCCTTCTAATGGGATATTTCTGTGACTTCCCCTGTTTTCAAAAAGGACACAAGTGGCCGGGCACGGTGGCACATACCTGTTATCCCAGCACTTTGGGAGGCCGAGGTGGGTGAATCACTTGAGGTCAGGAGTTCAAGACCAGCCTGGCCAACATGGTCAAACCCCATCTCTACTAAAAAAAAGTACAAAAATTAGCCAGGTGTGGTGGTGGGTGCCTGTTGTCTCAGCTACTTGGGAGGCTAAGGCAGAACAATCACTTGAACCCACAGGCGAAGGCTGCAGTAAGCCGAGATTGTGCCACTACACTCCAGCCTGGGCAACAGACTGAGACTCCATCTAAAAAAAAAAAAGGCCAGGCTCGGTGTCTCATGCCTGTAATCCCAGCACTTAGAGGCCGAGGCAGGCAGATCACGAGGTCAAGAGATCAAGACCAACCTGGCCAACGTGGTGAAACCCTGTCTATAAAATTATAAAAATTAGCCAGGTGTGGTGGTGGGTGCCTGTAGTCCCAGCTACTTGGGAGGCTGAGGCAGGAGAATCACTTGAACCTGGGAGGCGGATGTTGCAGTGAACTGAGATTGCACCACTGTACTCCAGCCTGGCAACAGAGCAGGACTCCATCTCAAAAAAAGAAAAGGACACAAGAAAGAAGATAGCGATGATGGTGTTACAAATTTTTTTTTTTGAGATAGGTCTTATTCCATCATCCAGCTGGAATGCACTGTGCAATCATGGCTCACTGCAGCCTCTCCTTCCAGGTTCAAGCAATCTTCCTATCTCTTTGTTTTTATTTACCCCTATTTACACAGGGGTCTCACTGTGTTGCCCAGGCTGGCCTTGAACTCCTGGCCTCAGGTGGTCCTCCTGCCTCAACCTCCCGAAGTGTTGGAATCACAGCCGTTAGCCACTGAACCTGGCTTGAAATCTAATTTTTAATGTTGCCTCAAAGATACCTAAAACATGGTGAGGGACAAACAGTATGTCTGTCGGACACATCAGACAATGGCCATCACTTTGCTAGGTTAGCCATTCACTAGGGTACAAGGTGAAGCCTGTAGTTTTCTAAACTTCAAACTTGAAGTGCTTCTATCCACTTTCAAGAGTTGGTGCTCCTGTGCCAGAGAGAGCCAGGGGTAGCTACTCATTGACCCTTTCTCCTTTTTCTTGGCCCTCTGCAGCCCCACACTGCAGTCCCCATACTGATCAGCTAAGGGTGTGTTGGGCCTGCCTGAGGCCCAAGCCTTTCCTCTGCCCAGAGCTGGGGACTCCCTGTCACAGGAACTCCGGCTCACAGACCCCCAGTATTAGGTGGCTCCTTCGTAGACTGTGGACAGAGCCTGGGCCGCTGAACAGAACCCACACCCGGATGGAAACCACTACTCAGGGCTGCTTCCTGGATTGGGAAGAAAGGCCTTGGGAGTAGGTGCACCAAGGGTGCAGGGCACTTCTCCTCCAGGTCCTTGGCCCCAACCAGCCCAGTATGGCAAGTGGCAGGACAGACCCAGCCTACCCTTTGCTGGACACCACTGGGAGCTCATGCCCCTGGCTTGGCTACAGTCACGATTGCAGAAAATCCAGAGCCAGAACTGTAGTTTTGCAAAAGACTCCAGTGCCCCATACCCACTCTGGGTAGCTAGACCTGCAGGCGAGCATTGAGCACATGCAGTTGGTGCAGTGAACACGTCACCTGCTCCAGGTGCCCCACGTGCCCATACTGCCCAATGGCCTTGCCCAGGCAAGCATGGAGTCTGGAGCACAGGGCATAAGCAAAAGGGGTGGTGGGGCACCTGGACCCCAACCTGGAGATGCTGAAATTGGGGTTTTTGACATGGGACAAGTGGAACTGGAGTTAGAAGGTGAGCATTAGCAGAAAGTCCCATGGATGGGAGTCAGGAGACCCACGTTAGTCGTGGGACTGTCACTCCCTAACTGAAGTGGCCCAAGATTTATGTAAGGTTATACTTTTTTTTTGTTTTGCATGGGCTGGGGGTGGGGGATGCGGATAGACCCTTTCTGTGGTGCCCAGGTTGGCATGATCACAACTCACTGCAGTCTCAATCTCCTGGGCTCAAGCAATCCTCCCACCACAGCCTCCTGGAACTATAGGCATGTGCCACCACAGCCCACTAATTTTGTTATTTTTTGTAGAAGTGGGGTCTTACTCTGTTGCCCAGGCTGGTCTTGAACTCCTAGGCTCAAAAGATCTTCCCACCTTGGAGGCAGAGGTTGCATTGAGCCAAGATTGAGCCACTGCACTCTAGCCTGGGTAACAGATGGAGACTCCTTCTCAAAAAAAAAAAAAAAAAAAAAATTAGCTGAGTGTGGTGGTGGGCACCCGTAATCCCAGCTACTCAGGAGGCCAAGGTGGGAGAATCGCTTGAACCTAGGAGGCAGAGGTTGTAGTGAGCTGAGATCATGCCAGTGCACTCCAGCCTGGGTAACAGAGACTCTATCACAAAAAAAAAAAAAAGCAGTCCATATGAGCCTATGAAAAAGACCTTGCTAGGGGTCGTTTCAACAGTCACCCAAAGCTACTTTCCTTCTAGCTTTGCCTTTGAGCTCTGTAAATTACTTCATTCAAAGAAACTTGCACTTAATCTAATTGTTCCAGTTATTTTTTTTTCCCAGTTCCACACCCTATTTCAAGACTAACACCTTCACTTTTTACTTTTGCCTTTGGATTCTAACGTGAAGAAGGAAAAGGCCTTCAAGGCAGAAAGCAGTGAAAAAATACCTGCCAGAAAATTATGAGGAGAAACCAAACAATAAACTGAGCATGGTTTGCAAGGTGGGCAAGGCCAGGAAGAGATGATCAGGAGAGAGAGGTCCGACGTGAAGATGTGCTAACATGGTATGCCATGACAAGACACATGCCAGAGAGAAGATCTACCAGTGTAAAGAATGTGGGAAAAGTTCCAGCCAGAGCAGACCTGGGAGTGCACACCCAGAAGAGTCCTCAAACGTGGCAAGTACAAGAAAAGCTTTAGTTCTTGCTCAGGCAGCACCATGAACTGCACCAGGGAGAGGTACTATCATTGCCTTGAGTGTGGGAGCACTTTACATGCACCACTAGGATGATGCATGGAAGAATCCACACTGAAACAAAATTGTAACATGTAGTGAGAGTGGCAGAAGCTTCAGGCCAAGCTCAGCCCTCATCACCACCAGGTGGCCCCACTGAAGAGCAATTCCACCCTTACAGCAAGTGTGGGAAAAGCTTCAGGTCAAGCTCATGCTTCACTGTGCACCACAGAATCCACCTAAGGAGAGACCCTACAGTGCAATGGGTGTGAAAAGACTTCCAGCCTCAGCATGACATTTGTGGTAGACAGAACAGAAGGCCTGTAAATCCCAGAGGTGGGAAAGTTTGGGCCACAGCATTAGCTTAGTTTTACATTATAGAATCTACCTGAGAGATAAACCTTATGAGTGTCATGCATGGGAGAAGAGATTTGGTGGAGCCCTCATCTTTTAAGGTGCCAGAAAACCCACATCTCAAGAATGATGTGACAGAAAATTAAAAAAAAAAAAATTCTGCTGGGGGCAGTGGCTCTCACATGTAATTCCAGCACTTTTTTAGGCCAAAATGGGAGGATCACTTAAGGCCAGGAGTTCAAGACCAGCCTGGACAACACAGTGAGACATCAACTTCTACAAAAAATTTTTTTAATTAGCCAGGCTTGGTGATGCACCCATAGTCCCAGCTACTCAGGAGGCTGAGGCAAGAGGATTGCTTGAGCCCAGAGGTTCAATGCTGCAGTGACCTGTAATTGTGCCACTGCACTCCAGCCTGGGCAACAGAGAAAGACCCTGTTTCAAAACAAAAACAAAAACATAAGAACTAGATTTCCTTGATCATAAGCAACTCTACCCAACAAAGGAGAGAAACCACCACTCCAAAGGTGTGTGTTTGAGACCAGCCTGGCCAACATGGTGAAAACCCATCTCTACTAAAAATACAAAATTTAGCTGGGCACTGTGATGGGCATCTATAATCCAAGCTACTTGGCGCGCTGAGGCAAGAATATTGCTTGAACTCGGGAGATGGAGATTGCAGTGAGCCGAGATAGCATCAACTGCACTCCAGCCTGGGCAACAAAAGGGAGACCCTATCTCAAAAACAAAAAATCTTTAATATGCTAATATTCAGAAAGGAGAATACACTTGTGCATTCATTTTCCAGGTCTGCTGTAACAAAGTACCACAAACGGTGGTTTAAAACAATAAAAATGTGGCCAGGCGTGGTGGCGCACACCTTTAATCCCAGCACTTTGAGAGGCCGAGGTGGGCGGATCACCTGAGGTTCGGAGTTTGAGACCAGCCTGACCAACAGGGAGAAACCCCATCTCTACTAAAAATACAAAATTAGCCAGGCATAGTGACACATGCCTGTAATCCCAGCTATTTGGGAGGCTGAGGCAGGAGAATTGTTTGAACCTGGGAAGCAGAGGTTGCAGTGAGCCGAGATCATGCCATTGCACTCCAGCCTGGGCAACAAGAGCAAAACTCTGTCTCAAAAATAAAAAATAAAAATATATTGTCTCTCAGTACTGAAGTTTAGAAGTCAGAAACTAAGGTGTCAGCAGGTCTCTGCTCCTCCAAAACTTGCAAGGGAAACCTTGGCTCTTCAAGCTTCTGGTGGTTTGCTGGCAATCTTTGGCATTCCTTGGCTTGCAGCTGCATAACCCCAGTCTCTGCCCTTGCCATCACGTGGCCTTCTCTCCTGTGTGCCTGTGTCCACACAGTCAGCTTCTCATAAAGACATAAGTAACTCTGAATTAGGGGCCCATCACATTCCAGTAAGACCTTGTCTTAGGGCCAGGTTCGGTGGCTCATGCCTATAATCCCAGTACTTTGGGAGGCTGAGGCGGGTGGATTACGAGGTCAGGTAATTGAGACCATCCTGGCCAACATGGTGAAATCCCGTCTCTACTAAAATACAAAAAAACTTAGCCAGGCATGGTGGCGCATGCCTGTAGTCCCAGCTACTCAGGAGGCTGAGGCAGGGGAATCACTTGAACTCCAAAGGTGGAGGTTGCAGTGAGCCGAAATCGCACCACTGCACTCCAGCCTGGCGGCAGAACAAGACTCTGTTCCAAACAAACAAACAAACAAATGACCTTGTCCTAAGTAACTATATCTGCTATGCTTCTATCTCCAATAAGGGCACATTCTGAGGTACTAGGGGGTGGGACTTAATTCCTTTTGGAGGGTAGAAGAGAACACAGCTTACGACCACTTATAATTTGCATCTATCTAATCACACCAAACAGATCTGAAAGAGTTGTCAAAAAGAGGCTAGTATCCTGATAAGGGATGGCCAGTATGAATTTATACGAAACATGAATTTATACCTAAGGAGAGGCATAGTTTGGCTTCAAGCCAAAGTTGAAGCAGGACTTCATTTTTAAAGAGACAAAAATTATTGTTCAAAGTCTGCTTTCAGCTTCACCCCAGTGTTTTCCTTTTTTTTTTTTTTTTTTTAAGATGGCGTCTTATTGTCGCCCAGGTTGGAGTGCAGTGGTACGATCTCAAATCACTGCGACCTCCGCCTGCCAGTTTCAAGCGATCCTCCCACCTCACCCTCCTGATTACCTGGGATTATAAGCACCCATCACCACACTGAGCTTTTTTTTTTGTATTTTTAGTTGGGATGGAGTGTTGTCACCATGTTGGTCAGGCTGGTCTTGAACTTCTGACCTTGTGATTTGCCCACCTCAGCCTCCCAAAGTGCTGGGATTACAGACATAAGCCACCATGCCCGGCCCACCCCAGTGTCTTAAGGAGACTGGCACATTGCTGAAGAAGAATTCTGAAACACCATCCCATTACTTCATTTATTTATTTTCTGAGACAGGGTCTTGCTCTGTTGCCCAGGCTGGAGTCCACTGGTGTGATCATAGCTCACTACAGCCTTGAATTCCTGAGCTCAAGTTATCCTCCCACCCCAGCTTCTCAAGTAACTGGGACCAGATGTGTTACATCACACCCAACTAATTTATTTTTTGTAGACGGTGGGGCACTGGCAGATTAGGGAGGATCTCACTGTGTTGCCCAGGCTGATCTTGAACTCCTAGGCTCAAACAATCCCGCCTTGGCCTCTCAAGATGCTGGGATTACAGGCATGAGTCACAGTGGCTGGCCTTATTCTATTAAAGACAGCACCTTTTAATGGCTGTTGGTTTAAAGAGTGTATGAACCAAGCATGATGGCTCATGCCTGTAATCCCAGCATGTTGAGGAGGCAGATACAGGAGTAGTCCTTGATCCCAGGAGTTCAAGACCAGCCTGGGCAACATAGTGAGACCCCATCTCTACCAAAACTGGAAAATAAATAGCCTGGTCCAGTGGCCCATGTCTGTAATCCCAGCACTTTGGGAGGCTCAGACGGGTGGATTGCTTGAGCTAAGGAGTTCAAGACCAGTCTGGGAAACATAGAGAAACCCAGTCTCTAGCAAAAATACAAAGCAAACCAGGCATGCTGACACATGCCTGGTCCCAGCTACTTGGGAGGCTGAGGTGGGAGGATCGCTGGCACCCAGGAAGTTGAGGCTGCAGTGAGCTGTAACAATGCCACTGCACTCCAGCCTGGGTGACAGAGCAAGACCCTGTCTCAAAACAACTCTTCTCTCTCTTTCTATATATATATACATACATACATATCTTAGGACCAGTGGTCCCCATGGTCACATGCCCATGGCTGCACATCTGGCTGCAATGTGAATGGTCTGGGGTGATTATTAATGTAATAACCAGCCCCTGCAAATGAGGATAGCCTCTACCAAGCTGTTCAGTGATGCTCATGGGCCCCCAGCGAGGGCATTCATTGTAACCTCGGTAAACAGAATGCTCTCCAGACCCTCCTGAGGAACATAAATGAAGGTGGGTTGTTTGGTCTCATCTTCTAGTTCCATCCTAGTTTGTGTATATATGAATCTTTGGATCCCTTTGTTAAGTCCACCATGGTTTTGTCATCTCTACTTCATTTAATGTGGGCCACTGACTTTTCTAAGCTTTCAAGAATCACTCCAAGGCCAGATGCCGTAGCTCGCGCCTGTAATCCCAACACTTTAGGAGACCGAGGCTGGAGGATCACTTGAGCCCAGGAGTTTGAGGCTATTTTGGGCAGCACAGGGAGATACCATCTCTCCAAAAATATGTTTTAAAAAAAAATTAGCCACACGTGGTGACATGTGCGTGTAGTCCCAGCTACTCAGGAGCCTGAGGTGGTAGATCACTTAAGCCTGGGAGGTCGAGTCTGCAGTGAGCTATGATTGCATCACTGCACCCCAGCCTGGGCAGCAGAACAAGACCCTGTCTATAAAAAATTTAAAAAGCTACCAAGAAGGTCCTCTGACACACACCTGGCATTAAATTGGTTATTTGCCCTGTCATTTCTCTTCAAGGAGTCACTGACTTTCAGCAGGAGCCACCCAATTCCATAATCCTATTTTCCTGTTTGTCCCAAACCTCTACAAGTCAATACATCCCTTTCCACCTGTATCCCATCCTGGTTCCCCACAAGCAAATGACTTAGTGACTGGACAGGTACTACGTGCCAGGTACTATTAACAGTGATGGGGGTCCTCACTCCCTCCTGGTGAGTGACCAACTCTACAATCCTCTCTCACAGCAGCTTCCTAGGACCACTCGTGGCAACAAATGTCTTAGATCAGGTTCTCTAAAGTAGAGCCTGAGACAGGGATTCAGAGCCACGTGATTGACAGCATATTTATTCAAAAATGCCATTGAGGGAAGGAATGAAACAGGATAGAGAAGGGAGAGAGCTGAGCATGGACGTAGGCTCAGATAAAGTCTAGCTTGGCCTGATCCATGGGTGCCAGAGCAGTCATAGAACCCTGGAGTTTTCCATTCTTTAGTCAAATCAACTAGGTGTTGGGGTGTGGAGAGGTGACTCTTGGGTGAGATGGCTCCCACCTCCCGAGAGTAATTCTCCAGTTTCTGGAGAAGCATAGCTGTGAGCACTTGTGGCCCAAACCCAGAGCAGCTGGGGATGGGGTCCCAGCTTGATAGAGGGGTCTGGACAGGGCACCACAGTGTATGACACATATGGTCAATATTTACTGGGCATTTATTGTAAGCCAGGCAAGTCAGCAGAAGCAGGGCCTGAGCAGTGCCCAACAGCACTCACTCCCTCTCCCTAGCAAACAGGCTCAGGGGAACTTTCTCATGCACGTCATTCTCTTTCCCACTCAAAACTCCCACCCAGACCTTCCTGCAAGGCAGGGCTAAGGGGACCTCATGCCTGCCTGCTCATGACTGATTACTTTCAATCCCAGCTGCAATGCAAATTGAAACTCATACTGTATCACCACTTTACAGGACAGGCCTATTTCTGGGGTACCCAGGAGTTAGTACACATAGTGCTGGGACCAGGACTCTTTTTTTTTTTTTTTTTTGAGACAGTCTTGCTCTACTGCTCAGGCTGGAATGCAATGGTGCAATCTCAGCTCACTGCACCCTCCACCACCTGGGTTCAAGTAATTCTCCTCCCTCAGCCTCCCAAGTAGCTAGGATTACAGGTGCACACCACCACACCCAGCTAATTTTTATTTTTTTATTTTTTAGTAAAGATGGGGATTCGCCATGTTTGCCAGGCAGGTCTTGAACTCCTGACCTCATGATCCACCCACCTCAGCTTTCCAAAGTGCTGGGATTACAGGCATGAGCCACTGTCCCTGGCCGGGACCAGGACTCTTAATTCACTTTGGTCCAATTCCTTCTATGGGTGTAGTTGCCCTGTGGGTGATACAAGATAAAACAGTCCACAGTTTTGCCTGTCTTCTCTGTTCCCCTAAGGTCCCTCTCCCTTCGCTTTAAGATGTGACTGACCAGCACAGTTTCTCCTGAACTGACAAGCTGAACTCCTTCTACTGGCTAAACCTTGATGTCAGTAGAATCAAACCAAAAACAAGGTAGAGTGTTCCACAGAGAAGTTATAGATTGAATAAGGCAGCAGAAACACATACCATCCAGCCCCTGAACCCCAATTTTGCCAAAATAGAGATACTTTAAATCCATTTCTTTTCCAAGGGGTTAATGCTCAAAGTGGGAATAGTGACTGGGATATTCTGGTGGTTTGAATAATTTCTAGAAAAGGTTCATTGATGAGGTACCAAAATGGACATCATGCTGAAGAATTCTTTCACTGTGTGCTTCCCTGAATAGATAGGCCATCAAACAAGGCAAATGCTACAAATAAAGCTTATTTCTACTGAACTTATGAGGCTGTTCCTAGTGTCAGTTTTGAGTTCAAGTGAAGACTGAATGTCATCTGAAGTCTTTCCTTCCTCGACCATGTCCATGGATTCTCTTCTTGTCTAGATTCCCAAGCATGAAGATGCTAACTAAGCATTTCTCAGTGGGGAACGTGAACAGATATCTATTATTGTGGCTTCTCCGATGTTCCTAAAGGCTGAGTTCTAACTAAAGGGTTTCAATCTGTAGGTTTGATGGTTATGCTGGAAAAATGCTTGAAGTTGTTACTTCATTCATTATAGAATATGGTTTCCCTCCAGGAAGGCTTCTCTAAAATTGAGTAAGAGCTATTCTACAACAGAGACCCCTGTACACTTAAGGTTATTTAAGGGATCTGTCCTCTCATGGCTTCTCAGGTGTTTAAAGAGACTACAACTCCAGCTAAAATTCATTCCACATTCTTTACACTGAAAAGGTTTCTCACCAGTATGGATTCTCTGATGTTGATTAAGATGTGACTTCAGAGTGAAGCCTCTGCCACATTCATTACATTGATGGGACTTCGTGCTGGAGTAGATTTTTTGATGTTGTTTGGCGTGGGAACACTGGCCAACATTTTCTCTACATATATCACATTTAGAGGGCTTCTCTGCAGTATGAGTTCTATAATGCTGAATGAGGTCTGAACTGTAACCAAAGGATTTTCCACAGATATCACACTTATAACGCTGCTCTTGTAACTCAATCTTCTTGTCTTCAATCACTGTCAAGTTCCAACTATATGCTTCCTCACAAATGCCACTTTTTTCATTTTTCTGACCCATGTGGAGCACCTGATGTTCGATCAGGCTAACATATTGAAAAAAGATTTCTCCACATTCACGACACTGATGGGATTTCTCTCGGGAGTGGAGTCGCAGATGTCCAGCCAGGTGGGAACGCCTCCCAAAGCCTTTCCCACATTCATTACACTTGAAGGGTCTCTCCCCACTGTGCACGCTCTGATGCTGAACAAGGTGGGACCTCACTCTGAAGGCTTTCCCACACAAAGGACAGGTGTAGGGCTTCTCACCTGTGTGGACGCGCTGATGCTGAGTTAGGTGCACGCGCTGGTTGTAGCTTTTCCCACATTCCTCACACCTGAAAGGTTTCTCCCCGGTGTGTATTCTTTGATGTTGAATAAGATGTGCACTCTGAATGAAGCTTTTCCCACACTCGTTACATTTATGTGGTCTCTCTCCAGTGGAGGATTTTTTGTGGACATATGAGACTTCACTGCAGTCCATCCTCTTTGAAGATGGTTGTCCTAGTATCTCTTTCATGGGAATTCCCTGCTTTCTATCCAGCTTGCCTTGGAGCTCACAGCCTTCCCCAAAATCTTGACCTTGAGAAATGTTTCTCTGGGTCTTTCCCGACAGATCCATGTCTGCTTCTGAAAATTCTGAAATTTTCTTCTTAACACTTAATTTTGAATTCTTACTTCTTTTGTCACTGCCTAAAAAAAAAATAAAGAGCAAATGCAAATGTCATCAGTTCTTTTTAGGTTCTTTTTTGACATGGAGTCTTGCTCTGTCACCCAGGCTGGAGTGCAGTGGCATGATCTCAGCTCACTGCAACCTCTGCCTCCTGGGTTCAAGCGATTCTCTTGCCTCAGCCCCCCTAGTAGCTGGGACTACAGGCATGCATGACCATACTCAGCTAATTTTTGTATGTTTAGCAGAGATGGGGTTTCACCATATTGGCCAGGCTAGTCTCTAACTCCTGACCTTGGGTGATCCAGCTGCCCTGGCCTTCCAAAGTACTGGGATTACAGGTAGAAGCCACTGTGCCTGGCCCATTAGTTCTTTTATAGAGGAAACATAAATTCAGAAAAAATGAACATCAGATGAAACTATGATGTAACAGGAGTAACAGAGGTGGATGTATGTGTGTACTTGATGCCAACAGGATGTAAACAACAAACTTCTGGAAATTTCCAATGAAAAGAGCAAGACACATCTACAGGATGGCAGAATATATCTGTGAACTATGCATCAGACAAAGGACTAATATCCAGAATCTATAAGGTAACTCAAACAAATCAATGAGAAAAAACAAATCCCATCAAAAAGTAGACAAATGACATGAAGAGACATTTCTCAAAAGAATATATACAAATGACCAACAAACATATGAAAAAAAAATGTTCAACATCACTAATCATCAGGGAGGTGCAAATTAAAGCCACTGTGAGATACTGCCTTACTCCTGGAAGAATGGCCATTATTAAGAAATCAAAAAACAATAGATGTTGGCATGGATGTGGTGAAAAGGGAACGCTTACACACTGCTGGTGGGAAGTAAATTAGTACAACTTCAATGGATAACAGTATGGAGATTTTAAGAACCAGTAGTAGATCTGCCATTTGATCCAACTATCTACACACTATCTACACTACTATCTACACAAAGGAAAAGAAGTCAATATACCAAAAACACTGCAAGCATATGTCTTTTGCAGCACAATTCACAACTGCAAAGATATGGAATCAATCTAAGTGCCCATTGACCAATAAGTTGATAAAGAAAATGTAGCAGTCTGGGTGACTCACACCTGTAACCCCAGCACTTTGGGAGGCCAAGGCAGGTGGATCACCTGAGGTCAGGAGTTTGAGACCAGCCTGACCAACATAGTGAAACCCTGTCTCTACTAAAAATACAAAAATTAGACAGGCATGGTGGTAGGTACCTGTAGTCCCAGCTACTTGAGAGGGTGAGGCAAGAGAATCACTTGAAGTAAGGAGGTGGGGGTTACAGTGAGCTGAGATCATACCACTGCACTCCAGCCTGGGTGACAGAGCAAGACTTTGTCTCAAAAAAGAAAAAAAGAAGATGTGGTATATATGCCATGGAATACTACTCAGCCACAAAAAAAAATTAAATAATGTCCTCTGTTGCAACTTGGATGAAGCTGGAAGCCATTATTCTAAGTGAAGTAACTCAGAAACAGAAAACCAAATACCGCATGTTCTCACTTATAAGTGGGAGCTAAGCTATGGGTACACAAAGGCATAGAGTGGTATAATGGACAATGGAGATTCAGAAAGGGAGACAGCAGGAGGGGGTGATGAACAAAAAAACTATATATTGAGTACAATGTACACTACTTGGGTGATGAGTGCAGTAAAATCTCAGACTTCACCACTATACAATTCAACCATGTAACCAAAAGCACTTGTACCCCAAAAGCTATTGAAATTTTAAAAATAACATTTTTTTAAAAAAAGGACAAGGCAAAAAAGAGGCTTACTGGCTGAGTACAGGGGCTGGTACCTGTAATGCCAGCACTTTTGGAGGCCAAAGTGGGCAGATCACGAGGTCAGGAGATCAAGACCATCCTGGCCAACAAGGTGAAATCCTGACTCTACTAAAATACAAAAAATTAGCTGCCTGTAGTGGCATACACATATAGTCCCAGCTACTTGGGAGGCTGAGGCAGGAGAATTGCTTGAATCCGTCCAGGAGGCAGAGGTTGCAGTGAGCCAAGATCGCGCCACTGCACGCCCAGCCTGGCGGGTGACAGAACAAGACTCTATCTCAAAAAAAAGGAGAGAGGGAGCTTACCTAGATGGGTGGTGAGAATGATTGAGGTTAGGTAATAATAGGGATAAGTTCAAAATTTTTATTATGTAGGAAGGAAACAAAGGAATTCTGAAAAGGAAAGGAAGATAGGAAATGTGAGGGGGCTCATGATTACACCAGCATGAGTTAGGCCAACAGAACGAAGCAGAACAAATACACAACAGGGCTGGGTGTGGTTGCTCACCCCTGTAATCCCAGCACTTCAGGAGGCTGAGGTGGGCGGATCACCTGAGGTCCAGAGTTCAAGATGAGCCTGGCCAACACAGTAAAAACCTGTCTCTACTAAAAATACAAAGATATTAGCCAGGCATGGTGTCAGGCACCTGTATCCCCAGCTACTTGGGAGGCCAAGGTAGAAGAATTGCCTGAACCCAGGAAGTGGAGGCTGCAGTGAGCTGAGACTGGTGCCACTGCACTCCAGCCTACATGACAGAGTGAGACTCCATCTCACAAAAAGAAATACGCAACAACTGGATGGTAAGAACTGACAAAAATTGAAAGAATGGGAGCAAAGGATGATGAAGAGGATATGGAGTCAGGGGATGTCTGACTAGGAGCCAGGAAAAAAGGCAAAATGAGCCAACAAGAAGCGCTGTCAAGAGGGTGGGTGATACAGCAATCACTGCCCTCTTCACCCTTAGCCAACACTCTAGCCTCAGTTTTCCTCCCCCAGCACGTCATGCTTCTCCTTCAGGAATGCTCATCACCTTTATTATCTGCTACCCACAAAAGACCTTCAGCTCCATGAGGGCATGGACTGTGTATCTGTTCTGTTCACTGTGGATCCTGTGCAACTGGCAACAGAGACTCAATAATATAGCTAGATATGCAAAACAAGTATTCCCCCTTTAATCCAGAAAAATGAGGAAGGGCTGGGCATGATGGCTCACACCTGTGATCCTGGCACTTGGGGAGGCCCAAGCAAGAGGATCGCTTAAGCCTAGACATTCAAGATCAGCCTGGGCAACACAGCCAGACCCCATCTCTACACAAAATACAAAAATTAGCTGGCTGTGGTGGTGTGTGCTTGTAGGCCCAGCTATGCAGGAAGCTGAGATGGGAGGATTAGTTCAGTCCAGGAAATGGACGCTACAGCAAGCTGAGATCCCACTACTTCACTTCAGTCTTTGTGACAGAGAGAGACCCTGCCTGAAAACAACCCCAAAAAACCAAAAACCAAAAAATGGGGGAAGCATTTGAGTATTCACTGAGAAACTAGCTATAGAAACAACTGCAGGGAAGGTATAAAAGAAAAGATAGGAGAGAGATCCAAGATGGCCACGTAGCAGCAGCTCAGGATTGTAGCTCCCAGTGAAAGCGCAGAGAGCGAGTGGATGCCGCAATTGCAGACAAATTTTTGATGCCCACAGACTGGGAGATTCCCGGCGAAGAAGCCACACGGGTCGCCAGTGCGACTCTTCTGGCCGGCGTGGCGCTTCTCGGTGCGGAGTGTACGGGACTGGTTGCCCTTTTAGTCGGGCTCCGCTGGTCCCATCCCCACAAGGAGAAGAGCAATTGGAAGCGCTGAGGAAGGAGAAAGCACAGCTGAACCCGGGAAGGCCCAGCTCTGTAGGGAAGGGGCGCCCCCCGAAGGAAAACTAAGAAACAGAAAAAACTTCATCACCAACAAGCCGGACGTCCACTCAGAGACCCAATCTGAAAGTCGGCAATTA
>CAUYQU010064218.1:0-48091 GCA_963574635.1 Cheracebus regulus
GTCTTTAATCCATCTGGAGTTAATTTTAGTGTAAGGTGTCAGGAAGGGGTCCAGTTTCTGCTTTCTGCACATGGCTAGCCAGTTTTCCCAACACCATTTATTAAACAGGGAATCCTTTCATCATTTCTTGTTTTTGTCAAGTTTGTCAAAGATCAGTTGGTTGTAGATGTGTAGCATTGCCTCTGAAGCCTCTGTTCTGTTCCATTGGTCTGTATCTCTGTTTTGGTGCCAGTACCATACTGTTTTGATTACTGTAGGCTTGTAGTATAGTTTAAGTCAGGTAGCATGATGCCTCCAGCTTTGTTCTATTTGCTTAGGATTGTCTTGGCTATTGGCCTTTCTTTTGATTCCATATGAAATTTAAGGTAGTTTTTTTTCAGTTCTGTGAAGAGGATCATAGGTAGTTTGATGGTTTAGTGTTGAATCTATAAATTACTTTGGCAGTATGGCCATTTTCACAATATTGATTCTTCCTGACCATGAGCATGGAATGTTTTTCTGTTTGTGTCCTCTCTTATCTCCTTTAGCAGTGGTTTGTAGTTCTCCTTGAAGAGGTTCTTTACATCCTTTTAAGTTGTATTCCTAGGTATTTTCTTCTCTTTGTAGCAATTGTGAATGGCAGTTCATTCTTGATTTGGCTGTCTTTTAGTCTGTTATTGGTGTATAGAAATGCTTGTGATTTCTGCACATTTATTTCATATGCTGAGACTTTGCTGATATTAGTTATCAGATTAAGGAGACTTTGGGCTGAGACGATGGGGTCTTCTAAATGTACAATCATGTCGTCTGTAAATAGAGACAATTTGACTTCCTCCTTTCCTAATTGAATACTCTTTATTTCTTTTTCTTGCCTGATTGCTCTGGCTAGAACATCCGTTACTATACTGAATATGAGTGGTGAGAGAGGACATCCTTATCTCTTGCCAGATTTCAAAAGGAGTACTTCCAGTTTTTTGCCCACTCAGTATGATATTGGCTGTGGGTTTGTCATAAATAGCTTTTATTGGTTTGAGATACATTCCATCTATACCTAGTTTACTTAGAGTTTTTAGAATTTAGAGCTGTTGAATTTTGTCAAACGCCTTCTCTGAATCTATTGAGATAATCATGTGGGTTTTGTCTTTGGATCTGTTTATGTGGTGGATTACGTTTATAGACTTGTGTATGTTGAACCAGCCTTGCATCCCTGGGATGAAGCCTTCTTGATCGTGGTGGATAAGCTTTTTGATGTGCTGTTGCATTCGGTTTGTCAGCATTTTATTGAAGATTTTTGCATCTCTGTTGTTCATGGATATTGGCCTGAAGTTATCTTTTTTTGTTGAGTCTCTGCTGGGTTTTGGTATCAGGACTATTTTCGTCTCAAAAAATGATTTGGGAAGGATTTCCCCTTTTTGGACTGTTTGGAATAGTTTCAGAAGGAGTGATAGCAGCCCCTCTTTGTATGTCTGGTAGAATTCGGCTGTGAACCCATCTGGACCTGGGCTTTTTTTTTGGTTGGTAGGCTATTAATTGCTGCCTCAACTTCAGTCCTTGTTATTGGTTTATTCATGGTTTCAACTTCTTCCTGATTTAGGCTTGGGAGTATACAAATGTCCAAGAATTTATCCATTTCTTCCAGGTTTGCGAGTTTATGTGCATATAGTTGTTTGTAGTAATGCTGATGGTAGTTTGTATTTTTGTGGAATCAGTGGTGATATCCATTTTATTGTTTTTTATTGCATCTATTTGATTTTTCTCTCTCTTCTTTTTTTTTTTATCTAGCTAGTCGTCTATTTTTTTGATCTTTTCAAAAACCAGCTCCTGGATTTGTTGATTTTTTTGAAGAGTTTTTTTGTTTCTGTCTCCTTCAGTTCTGCTCTGATATTCATTTTTTCTTGTCTTCTGCTAGCTTTTGCATTTTTTTCATCTTGCTCCTCTAGGTCTTTCAATTTTGATGTTAGGATGTTGATTTTAGATCTTTCCTTGCTTCTCATATGAGCATTTATTGCTATAAATTTTCCTCTAGACACTGCTTCAAATGTGTCCCAGAGATTCTGGTATGTTGTGTCTTCATTCTCATTGGTTTCAAAGAGCATTTTTATTTCTGCCTTCATTTTGTTGTTTATCCAGTCAACATTCAAGAGCCAGTTGTTCAGTTTCCATGTAGTTGTGCAGTTCTGAGTTAGTTTCTGAATCCTGAGTTCTAAGTTGATTGCCCTGTGGTCTGAGAGACTGTTTGTTACGATTTCCATTCTTTTGCATTTGCTAAGGAGTGATTTACTTCCAATTATGTGGTCAATTTTAGAGTAGGTGCGATGTGGTGTTGAGAATAGCAGAGGGGCCTTACTGTTAGAAGGAAAACTAAAAAACAGAAAGAAATAACTTCAACATCAATAAAACGGACACCCACTCAGAGACTTCATCCAAAAGTCACCAACTACAAAGACCACAGGTAGATAAATCCACAAAGATGGGAAGAAACCAGCACAAAAAGGATGAAAACACCCAAAACCAGAACGTCTCTTCTCCTCCAAGGGATCTCAACCCCTCATCAGCAAGGGAACAAAGCTGGATGGAGAATGAGTCTGATGAATTGATGGAAACAGGCTTCAGAAGATGGGTAATAACAAACTTCTCTGAGCTAAAAGTACATGTTCTAACCCAACTCCAAGAAACTAAGAACCTTGAAAAAAGGTTTGATGAAATGCTGATGAGAATAAAGAGCTTAGAAAAGAATATAAATGACTTGATGGAGCTGAAAAACACAACACGAGAACTTCATGAAGCATACACAAGTTTCAATAGCAGAATCCACCAAGCAGAAGAAAGGATATCAGAGATTGAAGATCAACTCAATGAAATAAAATGAGAAGGCAAGATTAGAGAAAAAAAGAGTGAAAAGAAATGAATGAAGCCTCCAAGAAATATGGGATTATGTGAAAATACCTAATCTATGTTTAATAGGTGTACCTGAATGTGACAGAAAGAATCCAAGTGGAAAACATTTTGTGTTTATTAAGACATAATAACTTCTGCATTATTTTACTGAGATAGAATTATGTAAGATAAATTTTAAAGTGATTAAATTATTTGTCTACATGGCATGAAGAACATTCAAATCATACAATCTTCCAAATCTTAAAAATAAACTCTTTTATTTTATTGAGCAAAAGATAAAAATCACAGGAATAGCTTTGTATAGTATAGTCATTTTATTCTTCAAAGAATTTAGTGAAGGTTATCAAGAGAAATGGAAAGTCTAAATACAAGTTAATATAATATAGTCTGAAGGTACATTTTTCCAAATTATCAATAAAAGTGAAATCACTAAGTAAATATTTACATTGCATTTAAACAAACAAAAACTAGGACATAGTTGTGTATTTAGAAACATTGAGAATTGTTAAAAAAATTGATTATTAAAGATAGGTAAATTTATCAAATTGTATATTTTTCACTACATATACGTCTTTTCTGTCAGATCTGAGTAATGATTTAAAAAGTTAAGTTTAATTTTCACCAAATCTACAATATTCTATGTGGGTGTGTGATTAGAATATCCCCAAGCAACTACAAATGTACATTTTAAGATGCAAGTTAAAGTCAGTTGCTTTAATGAAAGTCAAGTTTTGGAACATAATTCCTGTTTTACAGGGATACCTTTAAGGAACCTAGATAGAGTCTCTATATGCCTATTTGTAAACTATTGATTCATAATTTTTAATAGTCTTCATAGGATTTCCAGTCAAATGGGTGACCTGTTAATATATGACATAAAGTGAAAATGGGAAGGCTAAAAGGTCTTCCATTAAATGAAAGCTAGTGTGTCCAAGTATGTTTTGAAATTTTAAAATGCTATTATGACCAACTGTAATTCTGAAAATGTCGTAGAACAGAAGATTTATATTAGAAGAGAAAAAGATATAAATTACATACCATTTAAAATAAAATGATCTTTTTAAACATACTGAGTCATTAGAGGGCAAGCCCCACCTCACACTTCCACAGTGGTCCCAAGTTTTTCTCTATCCCGTGACTTGAAACTTCAGGATATGATAAAGTGAGGGACAATTCTTTATTCTTCCCAGCATTATCCATCTCTCTTGTTCATATTGACTCATTAAAAAATTAATAGGATCATCATGGCTTTCAAATCAGCTTTGTTTTACTAAGAGTTGTGACAGATTATCAAACTTTCTTTTTGCAAGACCCCACTTTATTGTATATCTTCTCATTTAAAGGGAATTTTTACTTCCATTCACCTCCACCTAATTTAACATATGCTTAACATGAGCTATAAATGGATATATGTGTATCACGTTATAATATGCAAATTGTTCTGGCTATACATTTGATTTGCATAAGTGCTATGTATTACAGATCCCATTCCGTTGTTAAATTTATAAAATTTGACATTGTCTTTCTGTCCATATTGTTTCTAACTGTTCCATAACATTCCACAGTACAAGACTACATAATATGCACCTATTGGCAGAAGAATGAACACATGAAGTTGCCTCTAAATCTTGACTACAATTCCTAACGTATCCATGTGGTTCCTTTTTAGACATATAGAAAGAAATTTCTGAGATATATTTCTAGAAATGTAACTAAAGAATGATAGAGTATAAAAATACTTAGTTTTATTTAGTTCTCTTAAATTTCTTGTCATTATGCTTAGACCACTTTATACTGTTCTTGGTACATAAAGCTTTCCATTATACCATAATTTCACCAATGCTAGATGTTATCTACCTTTATAAACTTTGACAAGCTGTTATAAAATGGTATATAAATTTTAATTGAGCATTTCTGTAGTTATTCAAGAGTATGATCATCCTTTCCTGTATTTTGGATTTTCAGATTTTTCAAACTGTCTACTTTGTTCTTAGTGAACTGTCTTTTCAGTTAACTTTCTAGAGCTTTTTGTTTGTTTTGAAGATCAATTTCTTTCTTTCAGAATTAAATATCTGATAATTGTTTTATTTCTACACTGAGATGAAAATTATATCTATAAGAACAATTTTTTTTTCTCCTTCTGGTGATAAAGGGTAATGTATTAAAGAATGACTTTTTAAATATAGTAATATTTTGTATAAGGCCAAACACATGTGTTGTTTCTTTGTTTTGTCATCTTGGGATTACGAAAGTTATAAAATAACTTTAGTGGTTGAACGGAAGTCCTTGAAATGTGTTCACTGCATATTTATGGCAATATCAAATTGTAAGTAGCTATGTTACTGTTGAGATTGCAATTAGGAATCAGGGACTTTAAAAGTTATAAGTCAATATGGTACTATAGAGTTTGCAATTAGGAATCAGGTACATATGTTAGCTGCTTTGAAATTTATGCTTTCCTCATAAACAATACAGAAAAAATAGTTTATAATGTGTTCTGTCTTTGGATTATAGCTTTAAGAAAAATTATAAGTAGCAAAGTTACCAAATTAAACAAGAATTTAAACATTGCATGACTCTTAATATACATTACCAATTTTCTTTTCAAAAGTAAAGTTTTAACCTTATTGCCACAAAAATGTATTAGCTTTACTTCATTTTAACTAGCATTGGGTATTAATTTTCTAACTACTCTCGCCAAAATAGAACAATATATGTCTTGAATAAATTATAAATTATAAGTTAGGTTAGTGATAACCTAACTTGTACTAACCTAACTGACTCCATGTTAGCTGCAAACCTAACAAGTTTTCACTAGCCTCTCCCTCCCTGCCTTGGCCCTCTCAGGTGACTTACTGGGTCACGCTGCACTCAAAGCTTTGAACCGTTAAGAGTGGTTCACACTGTTCACAGTACCTGCTTGGCAAGTCTACCTGCTATTGTGAATACCCTCCTTGGCGATTGATTGTGTGGAAAACTCCCCCTGCTCCCCCTTTGATGATTGTATGGAAATACCCTTAGCAACCAACAATCCTGGGACCCTCCAGTGCCCTGGTTACCAGCTTCTTTATCTAACTTTCTTGTTCTGCTTCTGTAAAATCCCACTTTAGCTAGGCTCCCTCTTCTCTACCTAAATCAAGATATAAAGGGAAATCAAGCCCCTTCCTTAGGACCGAGAGAATTTGGAGCGTTAGTCATCTCTCAGTCGCTGGCAAATAAAGGCTCTTAATTTGGAATTCCAAAAAAAAAAAAGTTTGAAAAATTACAAAAAAACAAAACAACTCTAGGTATCTATTGATTCCTGAAAACACCTGTTCTTTGAATTCTCATTGTATCATTAACACTAACTTTATTTTGAAAACCTCATTTTATAGCAAATAATGTATGCACATAATAATAATAAATACTATATTTTCTTTTCTAGGATTACTCAAAAGTATTGAGAAGAAACACAGGTAGATGCATCATTGTTTGTTTCTCCCTTGACATAGCCAGAATTCACTGCTAGTGAGTTTTTGGTGTAGAAAAGTCAGATCATTTGTCATAGCGGAAAATATTGATGATATTATTTTAGGTGTTGCATGATTATTTCTAATAATGAAGCACAAGATTCCTAGAATTCACTTGTGCAATGCCAGAATTCATACAGCCTTAGAATTCAAAAGAAAATAGACACCCTGTGGATACTGATTAAATAATACATTCACTACGTATGTACATATGTGACTCTCTCTCTCTAGAAACTTACATTCTAGCAAGAATAAATTAATTAGAATGAAAAGCTGAGGTAATTCAAAAAATATGTGAAGACTCTGGGCTTTAGGGGTACAAAACAGTGAGGTAGATAATTTTGTTTGGATGAGGTCTAGGGAATAATTGAAAACATCTTCTGAAAGAAGCTGTGAAATTAAGAGATTACTCTTAGATGACTAGTAGTAATTAGGTCAGAGAAGGAATTGGAAAGGGCATTTTAATATAAAGGGAACTTCATGTATGTATTAATCTGTTCTCATACTGCTAATAAAGACATACCTTGAGACTGGGTAATCTATAAAGGAAAGAGGTTTAATAGACTCACAGTTCCACATGGCTGGGGAAGCCTCACAATCATGGCAGAAGATGAAAACAGAGCAAAGGAATGTCTTACATCGTGGCAAGCAAGAGAAAGTATGTGCAGAACTACCCTTTATAAAACAATCAGATCTCGCAAGACTTAATCACTATCACGGGAACAGCATGGGAAAGATCTGTCCCTGTGATTCAATTACCTTCCACTGAATACTTCCCAGGACATGTGGGAATTATGGGAGCTACAATTTAAGATGAGATTTGGTTGGGGACACAGCTAAATCATATCAATGTAGAAGGCAGAAAGGACAAATTACTGGAACTTAAACTGTGAAGCAGAAATAATTGTGACATGAGTCTAGAAAAAGGATTCAAGAAGTAGAATATATATGACCCTAAATACTATCTTGAAATTTGTTGTGACTTGCTTTATGGGCCAGCATATGATTAATTCTGGGAAATGTTCTCTGTGTACCTTAAAATATTGTATTAAATATAATATTAGTATATCAGGCTATTTTACTTTATTGTTTTAAATTTTATCACTTTCTTTTGAGTATTTTACTTTGTTTTGTTTTTTTGCCCTTAGTATATTCAAACTGCTATAAGAAAATATCTTAGACTGAGTGACTTAAAAACAACAGGTATTTATTTTTCACAATTCTGGATGCTGGAAAGTTCAAGATCAAGTTGCTGCAGATACAGTGTTTGGTAAAGGATCTGTCTGCTTCACACATGGTGCCTTCTTGTTACATTCTTACATAATAGAAGGGGGAAATAAACTTGCCTTCACCTATTTTATAAAGAAGCTAATTATAAAGGTTCCACCCTCTTGACCTAATAACCGCCTAAATATGCCACCTCTTAATATGATTGTTTTGGGGTTTGGGTGTCAATACATGAATTTGAGTGGGATACAAACATTCATACCACATAGCATGCACTTTAATATAATGTACTTAAATATGCTCTAAAAATATGTACTATGTATCCAAGGGATAATTTAAAAATTTTGAGTTTGTGGCTTGATGTTTTTCATAATCTTGGAAAATATTCAGAACTTGTATGACTTCTAATATTAATTCTATTTCTTAAACTCTACTCTCTTTGGCCATTCAATGACATGTATTTTACATGTTTTCACTTGGTACCTTATGTCTCTTACATTTTTAAAAGGTTTTCTTTCTTTCTTGCTCTCTCCCTCCTTTTCTCCCTTCATACTGTTCTTTCATTCTTCTTTTCTTCCTTCCTCTGCCCCTCCTTTTTTAACTATACATAATCAATAGTCTCAGTCTTGTCTAGTGTTCTATTTTCCAGTTCACTAACCTTATGTTCTCCTTTGTCTAATACACTAATAAATTATCTACTGGGTGTGCCATATTGCTAGTGCTTTTTTTAACTTATTTTTTCTAGATTTTATATTATGAGTAGAAATAGTCAACTTTTTTCATTTTTTACATATTACAGCTTTTAAATTGTATATTATACTTTTGACACTGACATTCTTAGATTTTTTTTCTGCTGATTTTCATATATTTGGTCTTATCTTTTCCTCATACTTGGTGCTTGTTTATTCATTTATTTGTTATTCATTTGAATGCTGGTCATAGGATATGCAACAATGTCAATTTCTTGATAACAACTTGTTTTTTCTTCAGTGAGGTTTACCATTTCTTCTGTTAGGCAGTTGTATAAAGTCACATTATCTTAACCTAAACAGAGACAGAGTATTCAAGGCTAGGATTGAGGCTTTGTGAGGGATGGCCTATTGCTGATTCACACTTGTTTCTAGCATTTCACACTTCCTGGGTCAAAACTGCAATGTAGATTTAATGTTTCCTTCTTTGTATCCCATGAATTCCAATGTCTGCCTCCAACACAAGACAATAAATGTTCTGCTTGACTTTTTGTTTTCTCAGCTGTCGTTTTTTAGCCTTCCACATGAGCCACTTGTAAACTGAAAAATACCTTAAGACACAAATCATTGTTGCATAAGTTTTAGCTCACTTCATGGAACTAGCCTTCTTTCTGAGATTTTGCCCACTAAACGTGGCTGACTTGACAGTTTTCCCATCACTTCAAATATAAACTGTGCTTCTTTCTTAGGTGTTTCTAATATTTTTCTTTGGATCTGTTAGTCTATGATAAGCTAATCATCTATAGGAGGTAAATTGTGTTTATTTCTGACCAACTCAGTTTCAGTAATTCTAATATAAAGGAATGTATCCTAACAAAACCCCAAACCTCTTAATATATATTACACTGACAGAAATAAGCACACCAGAAAATGCACAAGTCACACACAAATACACACATACACAAGTGAGTTTATCCTTTATTTTTCTTTACCATAATTTTAGCTCTCAATCAAAACATAGCTAAAAAATCAAAAACATACAGATAATACATCAATATTTATATAGGCATTAATTACTAATAGAAAACCAAATGTTTGTGTAATTTTCAATTCATAAATAATGGTTCTTAATGAATACTCTAGCTTACTATTTATCCAATTGAAATATATGAGCAATACACACAATATTTTAATTTTCTAGTAGTCACATTAAAAAGTAAACAGATTACATCTATTTTAATTATATATTTTATTTAAACCTGTGAATTTAAACAGTTACATCAACATGTAATCAATATTTGAAAAGAATTAACGAGATATATTACATGCTTTTTGTTCAAACTGTCTTCAGAATTCAGTGTATATTTTTCAGTGTATTTGGTATATTCAGTGCTTATAGCCCATCTCATTTCAGACTATGCAGTTTCCAACTTCTCTTTAGTCACTTATGGCTAACAACCATCATTTTGAAAAGCAGAGTTCTAGTTTCATTTGAATATTATCTTTATAGCTATCAAGTGAGTCTGACAATCAATATGGTAGGTATATCTCTTTAATTTTATCTAGAAATCTTTGTAATGGAATTGATGAGAAAAAAGAAACACATACAAATCAAACTTCTATTAATGCCAAGATATACTATATATAACTTTAATCTATTTTCTTCCATGTTACTTATATTTATTACAATTAAGATATACTGGTAGTTTTCACTGAGTTCATCCTATTTATAAATATATATTTCCTTGCAGTTCAGTTTTTCTGGTAAGGTGTGTTTATTTTATTAAATTAAACATCCTGTAAAATAATAGAGAATTATAATTACAATGCAACTGAATATTAGTGGTTTAAATCAATCCCCTCATTAATTTTGCCAATGAGATAAGATCCTAAACCATACAATTCTAAAAAATATTATAAAATGTAGAAGAACAAGAGACCATATGCATTTCAAACTTAGAATGTTGGTATAGGGAGAGTAGTAGACTATTTGCTTATTTCATTTATGAAAATGAAAAGATTTATTTTCTGTGAAATATTTTTGTTAATGTGTTTCATGAAAGTTTATTTAATTATTTTTTCTGAGTAGGTACTGGTGGACAATTTCTGGTCTGGTTTCTGCATTTGGAAAGATTCCACAGCACATGCATGAACGGTAATAATCTTTTATTACAAAGTGGTTCCCAAAATGATCAGAGAAAGCAATAAAATTCTAATTTCATTCCAAAAATATCATTTGTTTTGGTACATTTGAATCATATAATCTATGCTTTATTTTATGCAGTGCCAGCCACAGCTTCTGCTAAACTACATAATCAATTTTTTCTAAGACATTCAGCTCTTCTAAACCAGTAAATTTTTATGAGAGATGAGGTTTGGGGAGAAGTAGAAGATAAGGGTTTGAAAAATATTAAAGCATGTAATCCTTTGATTTATATTGCCATTAATGACAGCCAAGGGTCGGAGTACCAGGTTTATTACCTTTTAAACACAAATTAATAGTTTATAAAAGTAGGAACTTGTTATGGAACATACAAGTAATTGTAACACCTACCAACACTGAAATACTAGGCTAAAGCTGTTCTTGCTTGTGGATTCTTAGGTTTATTAAATCATAGAAAATGAGTTTTATGAACAATCATCCAGATGGGAAAATGTTCACATGTCACACAACATTTCACATATTTATGTGAAAAGCAATCTGTAACCATATGCATATCAGAAATGAGAAAATGAATCTTCAAATATTCAGGGAATACCATTAGGTACACAGCTGTATGAATTTGGTGTTTTCCTGCCAGTGGATTTACCTGATGCCACATAACTTTTGGGAAGCCAGAGTGAATAATAGTGTCAACAAGAAAAATTCTGTCTAAAAGAGAAAGATAGTTATTTGGGACTAGAGCACTGACATGAGAATATGTGTGCCAAGTATATGTTATGTGCATATTCAGAAAGGTAAAAGTTTTTGTTGTTGTTGTTGTTGTTGTTTTGAGATGGAGTCTTGCTCTGTTGCCAGGCTGAAATGGAGTGGTGCGATTTTGGCTCACTGCAACCTCCGACTCCCTGGTTTAAGCTTCAGCCTCCTGAGTACACTGAGATTACAAGCACGCACCACCACATCAAGCTAATTTTTGTATTTTTACTAGAGATGGGGTTTCACTATATTGGTCAGAATGGTCTCGGTCTCTTGACCTTGGCCTCCCAAAGTGCTAGGATTACAGACGTGAGCCACCATGCCCAGTAGAAAAAGGTTTTTAAAGAAAAAAGCAAGGGTGCTGACATAATTGCCTTGATATAATTATCCATGGCTACAAAGATAAATAACAAGGGTGATTCCAGTCCCAGTTTGAACAGGTGGTTGCTATGCAGGTGACCTTGCAGAAGAATTTTATGTGTAAGTTTGTGATGGCCTTTGTGCAAAGTTGTGATTTTTGCAGAGGCCATTGTGATAGAATTTGTTATCAGGCATACAAGCATGAGAACTTTCTCTTCATGGCCTTCCCTGGTTCCATTTGGCGGGGATTTTTTTTTTTTTTAAACGGTAGTGACTCCATTTTGATTCTGACAACTTTCACAGTAATGTTTAACCTTTACAAAAAATTAAATTGCTAGGCATAAAGTGCTTTTCTTTTAAATCCACAACATTTGAGACTGACCAACACATTTATAGTTAACAAAAAATGAAACTAATTTTACATTACCCATGATTCTCATATTCAGAAACAAAAGATGTTACAGAATCACATATTCAGCTTCTCCTCTCCTTTTCCTCCCTGTTGTTTTCTTTTCCTCCCATCTCTCCTCATCTCCCTTTTCCTTTCCTTATACTTTCAGAATTTAATGAACACCCGACTGACTCACTTACATGATTAATTGCCAGATGCAAAAATGTATAAAAGATAGCAAATAAATTCACTTCCTTCTTTTGTTTTACACTGAGAGAAAATTTCGATAGAATACATATGCACATTATATATACTTAGTTATGCATTTTTATAATTTTAACTGCTTAACTCTTGAATTTCTTAAGATTAGAGTTTCTTCTTTGACTTAGTGCCAAAAGAACTTGGAATTCTTCCTGGAATATAATAAACTTTTAAAAACTACCCAAATAAAATTGAACCGACTAAGTCCAATTTAATTCTACTATAGATCTTTAGAAAATTAATTACTATTAAGTCCAATTTAATTCTACTATAGATCTTTAGAAAATTAATTACTATTAAAGTATAAGATGTATTATTTGCTTATGGACTGCCTTTCATAGTTTCCTCATAGAAATTATATTCAATTAGTGCTACATTGTACACATGACATTATATCACAATATGTAAAAGTTATAATCATTTTTGAGTAAATCTTGAAATGACTAGTCTAGCATTACTTTTAATATCTTTTACATTTTGAATTCTCAGAATCATTCTGAGCTACCCTACAATATTGCTAAATTTACTTATAATCACACAGATAATCCTCCATCCATTTTTAGCCTTTTTATAAAAATTAAGGCACTAATGTATTTACCTGCTTGGTGGCCCCTTCAACAAATTTCTGAACAAAATGAAATCCCATCGGGGTATTCTTTTTAGCCCATAAGCTGAACATTACAAAGTTGAAGTTTGGTAGCTGTAACAACATGGTATGTTCTCAAAAATAGAGTATTTTGGTAATACATTTGAAACTTGCATTTGAATTTGTGTAATAAGTTGCCAATTATGAGATCAAGAAAATTTATTTTATTTTGGCAAAAATTAAAGAATAGAAAATATCACAATGACTAGAAATGTTTTAGCTAACATCCTTTATAACTCTGCTAGTTTACTGTCAATGTAAATCTTTACATGTCATTGATATTCACTCATCCTCTGTCTCAATACAGAATAATATGATAGACATTTAAAATGTCATTTTACATATTTCCAACATGCACTGATTCATTTATTAAAAACAGAAGAAGAAAGAGGATTTAGTTCAGGATGAATTAGGCATATTACTGATTTAGGAGTTATTGTTCAGTTCTTTACATTCCTCTGTATCTGCGTTCTGTTACTGAGCCCTTAATGCCTTTCCTCTTGCTTCCTCTCCAAAAGTAACTAGAGGCTAACAGACTTACCTGCTGCCTTTTCCATATTCTGATGTTTCTCTTTCTCATCAAGATTGATTATACTGTCTCACCATGTCTGGTAACATTTTATGCCATACATAACAAGAACTACTGACATCACACTGTAGAAATAGCCTTTATTCATTTGAGAACCAGATAACCCTAGTTTTTTGTTATAAATTTACCACTCACTGGAAAATGTTATTTAATTTGGCCATGCCTCAGTTACCAAAGATGTAAAATAATGGGATATTTTTAGAGGTGCTTGAAGATCAGATTCTGATATAAGAGGCAGGATAACATTTAGGCTAGAAAACACTTGCTGCAATACTTCTTTGAGATATTTCTTCCATCTTCTCCTCTTTAACCCTTCTGAGAGATCTTCTTTGTCAGGCTGAACCAGAACCTCCGTAATCATATGGAATATGTAGCTCTAAATTGATGATTGTGATAACTGAGGATAATGTTTATACTTTTCCCAAATCTATCCTCAAAATAAAAAAAGGAGAGTATGTTTTTTACATTTTATAAAGCTGTTAACATGTTAAAGAAAATTACAACTACACATTAGCAATTTTAACTCATTCAGTCTAACTGGAATACAGCACCATCTAAATACATGAGAATTATATTTATTATGTTATATTAACATATTTTGCTATTTAAAAGTGTACATTTCCATGAATTCACTAGTAATATTTTGCCAAATAGAGCTTTACAGGGAAATACATGACTTAGATGGTAATAATCCACTTACACATAATTTGGTATTTCTAAATGCAACTTTTCTCATGTAATTTAAGCATACTTCTTGCAATTCTAGTTTAAAAGTTTCATTTATTCTATTATTTTTCATACTAGAGAGCAAAGCTAGATTTTGCATTTATTCAAATAATATTTATTTTAAATGAGACTAGTCTAAATGAATTTTTTCCTGTAGTATCCTCTAACATGATTTATACATATCAACATACAAAAATAAAATTTACATCTGTTAATTTACTTAACCATCTCAATATGAAAGTGAATCATGCCAGGAATTGTTGTCATATCCAAAAATATTTCATTGCAACTCTTGATCCAGCGTAATCTACAAACTTTCCTGAACCAAAGGTTATAAATAATGCTCCTGCCCTGTTGGAAGAATAGTCCCGTGTATTTTTACACAGCTTTGGCTTTCCTTAGAATAATTAGATTAGAAAATATAAAATATTTTAAAAAATTTTTATAATTTGCTGAAGCTATTTGATTCTTACAAAATTACACATAATTAGAGAAACAAATTTATCATGCTCATTAATACAGAAAAAAATCTAATACACTTACCCATAGGGACTATATCCCTATAAGATGCATCTTTCCCAAAGCTTATTTTGTGCTATCAGAAAAAATCTGAGTATCTTAAATAGCTATGATTTGACATGGCTATGTAGTTAATTTTGTCATTTCCTGTCATTTGCGTATATCAGATCTCAAGTGCTATTTTAATCTCATTAACAGAGGGAAAAAGAGATACCTACTAACTGTCATAACACTGACAGAAATATTTACCTTACATATCTTTGCGTATATTCTTTAGTGTTCAGAGGTTTATTGCATTCATTTCTGTATGGCACACTGTCGTTACACCAGTCACATTTTCTATAGTTACAACTCAAAACTGATTTGTTTTTGTTTTTTGAGATACTGAATCATGATGACCTACACTTAGTCTCCGTTATTTTTCTCCTTTTTCTCTAGTAACAGACTAAAACCTTAGTCACAGGGTTGTGTTACATATGACTCAGGCCAAATCAATTCTATTTGCCATTCCTATTCACAGAGATTGTTCAAGAAATAAATACGTAATTCTTAAGCCAGAGCAGTAAGAAACCATTTTCATGTATTTTGCTTCTATATTTGTTTGGTTTTCTACGAATAGCAGATAAGGAAAGCCTCTTTTTTTCTCTCTCTAAGGTGCTTTTAGAAACAGAAGCACGTAACTGTTTGCAATCATAGCTTCAGTTATGTAAGAAAACTGGCCTGAGAAAAATCAAGTGAAAACACAAGGAAATCAGAGAGGAGATACAAAAGGTCACGAGAACAGAAGAGATTGTGATGAATTTTGTAATTCCAATCATTCATTTATCTCATACACATTTCTAACTGGTTTATAGATCTTTTAAAAAAGTTATTGAATTCCACTTGTTTCTCGCTAAGCTAGTCTGCTGAGTAAGTGCTAGCTACAGCAATGCTTAATTAAAAACAGTATTATAACATATACTAGGGTTGCATACGTAGAGCATTTTCAGGTACTCCCAGAATTATTATCTTTCCCCATGAAAGTTCTGCATCAAATGAAGGAAAATACAAAAGCAGATCGATAAATAGCCATATTGTTGTGGTTGTGGTGGATATTAGAAAATACAGCTTGGGTGTTTGGCAACAAGGCTTTGATACGACACTCTATAATTGGATAGACTCATCTTGGTCAGGGCTGCACTAGACCTTTATGTCTTTCTGGGTAGAACCTGTTTCTGTAAAACCTGCAGTGTAGACAAAGAAAAACACGTGTTCCAGGGAGTAGCCTAATTGCAGATAGACCTAAGGTTTAGCTTTAAACCTAAACCTAGCTGCATAGGTTTAGCAAGAGACTTGCCACTTTCTCTTCCAAATACTCATTAAGGCAGTTAATTTCTTCTGCCAGAGAAGGTAGTGAAGGTGAAAAAGAGACCTTAAATGTTACCTTGATGAATGCTACTCTGCACGGAAGAAAACATCAGGACTGGTAACAAGGCTTTCCTCCTAAAACATATAAATACAGCTACATGAGATTTTTAATTAAAAAATGTATTTGGTGTTTCTATTTTAGAAAAAAAAATCTAAAAATGGGAGGTAATTTGTTTAAAAGAAAGCTTGCTGTCATATCAAACATGAAAGTTTCTTTTTTATAAAATATTACTTTTGTAGCCATTATATTCAGTGTAAGTCAACTGGTTTCATAAGAATGTTGTTGCTTCCTAATTTTAAAATAATTGAAACATGGACTTTAGTATGGAAAGCAAAACATTTCAATAGAAAAACCTATATTTGCCTTTTATAATCTAATCAGTATGTGGTGAACAAATACTATCTCGGGAATATTGGGACTCTAGTCTTTCCACTTCGGGTAATTTTCGGTCATACAACCTCTTCTCTACTACAAAGAAATCACGTTTCTGTTTTGTATTTCATGCCTTTTCTTTGCTCATATATACTTAGAATTGCAGAATAAATCTAAATGAGGATAAGAAAGGTTTTACTGCTGTGAATTCGGTTTTATCAGACACTGCTAATAGGAGAGAGTACTTCCCTGGAGTCAAAAGGATCGTCACTGTTGCATTTCCAACTGCAAATAGGAGGAATGTATTCACTTTGTCCTTTTGTATTTGCCCCATTCGTTTTTTTAATTAATAATTAGTTATCTGTTGTATTAATCATTCAACATGAATACATTTAATACAATCTGAAATTCTGTGAGAGTTGGCAAGTGCAAAACTGATTCAGCAAGGCGAAATAGTTTCCATAAATTTCTCCTACATCTAACAACCTTTAGGCAACATTTATCAGACAGGATCTCATAGACTCTGAAGAATATGTCTACATTACAGTTTAAGAAACAATACATTGAAAATTATATTCTTTCGCTTTTGATGATCATTCAGCAGCAAAACAATGGGAAATATACATGGATATGACCGAAGTGTCAAAGTGGTGAGAAGTTAAAACTATTTATGCATAAATCACTTGTAGATTATTTGTGAAATATGGGATCAAATAAACAGATATTTTAACTATGATGTGGGTGCTAAAATTTTAAGCAAATAATTCTTTGGTAGGTAATTAACGTAGACAAGTTGCCTAAGCTAATGAGATGGTTTAAAGTAAACATTTCCTTATCTTCATATTGGCCCTAAATGTTGCAGTATTTAAAATTACCTTCCCCAAACAGAATGTCTAACTGAATTACAAGTAAAAGTCACCAGTGAAAAGTCTTCAGATGAATTTTTAATGTGATTGTCTCCATCTTTACTTGCTACCTATGTCAAATGTATTGTTGATAATTGTATATTTCAGTCACCTCTATTTATTGGACATATGATGAGAAAAGATATACACCAAATTCATTGTAAATCTTAACTTTTTGACTGAATAAAGATTTATTTTAAGGAACAATTGAACCCTCAAATTAAACAGATTATCAAAAATAAAAACAAATATTTAAATGTGATTTTCATGCAACAGGTTGATATAGTCTACTTTTAAATTACCATTACTCTGAAATATCAACCAGTGTAGTCCAATGATACGTATAGAAATAAAACATAAGAGTAGCTTAAAAGATTTAGAGAATCACAGTTCAGAAATTAGGCATGATTAAGACATAGTCTATGTCCACTAAGTACCTCAGAAAGTAACATTTACTGAAACTTTCTGAGATTTTTCTTCCAATAAGGTATTTTCTGAAATCTTCATACTTCTTTCTAAGAAATATAAAATAAACAAATGAGCCATGTTTTGTTATATTAACTCTTAAAGAGTAATTCTATCTGGTACTTACTGTCTCATTCAAAAGCTGTTCTCTTATGAAGTGCTTGACATCTTTTGTCATTTAAAAACACTAAGGTAAAATATTTGCCTTCGTTATGACAAAGATTGCTAGGAGAAACAACAATCATTTCATATAAGAAACAAATAATAACAACAATCACAATAAACACACACATATCTACATATGTGTGTAAATTACATATGCATATAGTTTCTCCATCACAAAGGATTTTTTTAATATACTTTCTTTAAGAAGTAATCATTTTAGATTTCAGCTAGTGCCCTTACTGAATGTCAGATTAGATATTACCCTGATTTGCTCTTCATTATATTATAAATTTATTATTAAAACAAGTTCAAGAAATGATATTTCTCATCAAGCTTTAAAATATTAGTTTCCATTTTGCCTCAGAATAAGATGTTTTATTCATTGGCAAAATTCCCAGTCCAATAATATAAAGGGAATAAATTACATACATTTGGATGGCATTTTAGTGGATTCTTAATTAAGAAATGGTAACCATCATCTAAGGGGACACATTTTATTTAGCAAGTAAAAGAACAGATCCATTAACTCCCATACATTCCAAGATTTAGCACTAGGGATGAATATTAAGTTACTGTTAAGGTTTTTCATTGTGTAAAAAATAAAACCTTAGGATATTGATTAAAAATGAGGGATAAATTAATTATCATAGCTGTGTAGGTTTAACAAACATTTTGAATATTTAAATATAAAACATGGAAATGTGAACCCAATGATTATTTAGCATATTTTGTTACTAAAGAAATAGTGACTTTGAAGAAGTTTAAAGTAGTTTTACATATTGCAATGTTTGGCAGAGATAGCTTTTGAACAGGCAAAAATTTCTTTAAGAATACCTGCATCTTTGTAATTGTAGGCCAGCTATTTGATTGGATCTGCTCTGTTGATGAGGGAACCCCTTAACATTGGTAGTGTATATTAAAAATTTACCCAACAAAAATGTTATGAAATAGCTGTAGGTATGTTTCTGAACAGAGAGAAAACAGAGAAACAAGAATGTACAGTCTTGAATGGGAAGGAAAGGAATAAATTAATAAAACATTTTGTATATGTTATGTATCAATATGACATTAAACTAGGGTAAAAATTGATATTTTACTAAAAATATTATAAAGTATGTGTTGAAAGACATATGTATAAAAGCTTACAAAATATAGCAAGCATTTCTGAAAATTTTAGAAGAAATGGCTCCTTACAAGTAATATTTTCTAATTAAAAGCTATTGAGTGTTCAAGCCAACATGTGAAATATTTATTGATTTGTGTAATTCTGGTACAAGTGCTTTGCTTGTACTTGCAATGGAGTTCAGTAGCTTCTCAACCTGTTTTCAAAGATGTGATGCCTTGGTTTTATGAGTAATACTATAGTGTACTTAACAAACACTGGCCTAGGACTCATAAGCAGAGATGACTACAGGTTGTTGATCTAATACTAGTTCTAGTCATCACTGTCAAGAATAAAAGTAAGAAAATGCCAGTAAAAATCTATCGTATGTGACTTTTTTTTCCTTATCAGTAAAAGATATATTGACTTTTAGATACAAAATATACAAAAAAAAAAAATACAACCAGAGATACTTAGGTAGTAATTCCTTGGTATTAGTAAGGATTCAATTTGAGGATATCCATTGATATCAAAATCCACGAATACCCAAGTCACCTATATAAAACAGCGTAGTATTTCTATATAACCTTGTACACAATCCCATATACTTCAAATCATCTCTGGATGACTTACAATACGGCATATAATGCCTAAACATTGCTTTAATTATATGAATTCGATGTAGTACTCCACATGGGCAAATTCAAGATTTGCTTTGGGGAACTTTGTAGAATTTTTTTCCCAAATACTTTTGATCTTGTGGGTGATTGAATCCATTAATGCAGAACCCAACAATTCTGAAGGCCAATTGTATCCTCCATGCAATTTCAATAAATTATATTTATCTTATGGCGTATATATTTGGCTGGTTGTAATATTTGGGAAAAAAGGAGATTGGTTCAAATTAAGCATCTTTGTTTTTATATTTGCTGTATAATGATATCTTTATCTCCCAGAAATAATTTTGACTCTTAAACAGTATTGAATGTCATATGCTCAAACCATATCTTCCCAATTATTTTGAAAAACATTGCTCTCTTAAAGTTAAATTTTAAAAATAGGGTATCAATATAAATATTTAATAGAACAGTAAAATAATGCACATTTCCACTTTATGTAAATGTATATATTTACATAATGTGTCACATTTTCTTATGTTAATAGCTGATTAGTATATTACATTATAGTGATACAATTATATACACATGTATATGCTTAAATTTGAAAATTGATAGAAATGTTCACTGCTTTAAGGGAGGCAGAAATAAATGTATGCATAACTAATTTCTTTCCTTTCCAACCATAGAATGTATCTTTAAATTTTAGACTAATAAAATGAAATTATTGAATTAAATATGTATGTTGATTGTCAGAATCTTGATATATCTTTGCAATTATTTTTAGATGAAAAACACACTTTTAGAAAAAAATCAAAATAGTGTCAATTTATAGTCCTGTCAGCATTCTTTTAGAAGTTTACTATAATATACTGATGTCTAATTTTTTAATGAATTTAAATTATTTTTATCAATTTAATTGGCACAGAAATCTCATTACAATGCAATTATTCAGATTTCTAGACTTCTCTTAAAAACAAAAATAAATTTAAAATATGTAACATAATTAGACACCTTGTTTCAATCAACGGTGACATTGTGGGCAAGAATCTTATTTTCACTTTTTAAATCACAATAATTAGCCATAGTGATTATAGAAAATATTTGAACAGGTAACCCAGCATATTTTCGTAATATTTATAGTGGGCATTTTATTATTATTTTATAATTTTTGTTTGCAATTCTTTAAAGAAAAGTCAATGTTAGTAAAATATGGTCTTTGTATTATTGGAATATTCTCATTTCACTAACACTCTTGAGTAACAGTTTAACCTATTATAGACTTGTAAAAAGATAGTTCCTTTTAGTTCCTTAAAGTCTTCATTCCATCTTATTTCCTGCCTTGTATTACTGAGAGGAAAGACCTCAATCTCAGAGATCTCAATGCCATTCTTTTGTAGCTATCCTTTGAGATTTTCTCTTTATAGCTGATATTTTGAGTTTCATTAGATTTTGTTTGGGGTGGATTTATTTTATTTATCCTATTCAATAGTTTGTGTGAACTTTTAAAACAAAGATTCATGCCTTTTTTGGAATTAGAATGAATCTTCACTATTTTTAGTTCTTTTTACCCCCCACCATTTAAAAAATATATTTGAAATAATTATTAAGAACATAGTGATGGCTCCTAAGACTAGACACTTGTTTTTTTAACAGCTTTTTCATATTTTTCATCTTTTTAACTTTTTCTGTGAAGTTCTCATGGAGTTCTTAGTTCTAAATTCTAACTGACTAAAATACACTAAGAATCTGTACAGTCTATAGTGTGTAACACCTAGTTTGTTTTTACTTCAATCATGATGTATTTTATCTTCCATATGTTCAATTGTTTATTATAATTTACATCATCTTTCATTTTTCTCTTACATACTTTGGTAACTTAATGAAAGTTATGTGGATATTATCACATTTTTACGTCTGAGGTAGTTAAACATACTTAATTATTTATTTATAGGTAATGAATCTTTTCTCTGAGTTTCTTGGACTACAAATTATTATTATATTTTACAGTAATACTAGATATTTTAGTAAATACGCCTTCATTTAAAATATTTCAGAGACACCTTTTTGTTCATACAACAGCACAAAACGGCTGTTTTGTCGGGAGCTGACCTGGCTTCTTTCCACCATTAGTACTCGCTCCTAAATATAAAAGCCTCAGCATTTTCTACATCCAGAAGACAGAAGGGGAGAGAGACATGTGGATAAAGTACATCCACAAATCAGAATCTTCAATTTGTAAAGATTTCTCTTCACACTGTAGTTGGGAAAACAAGTCATAGGGTCACACATAGAGGCACAGGACCCTGGGAAGGGGGACCCTGGTTCAGTCACTGCTTCCAACTAACAGTCACAGGGGCTCAGCCATTGAAAGGAAAGTGAGCACGTACTGGAAGCTTAGCTATTTCTGGCAATACACAGGCTTTTTCTTCATGTACTTTGGTTTTCAGTTTGTCAGTATACCGTTGTTCTCTCTCTTCTTTCCGCCCACCACCCCTCACCTCCATTTACTCCCCTCTTCAGTTGGTTTTGTGATTCTTTCCTTCAGATACTCAGAATCTCTGATCAAAAATGCTTTCTGTATTCACAACTCAGATATTCCCAGCTCAGTTGTCCTTCATGATGTTGGCTTTGCCGGCAGTGTACTGATTTAGCTGGTGATTTGAATATGATTTGGGGTGTGAAACTGTGTGTGCTTCTAAATCCCCAATAGAGAAATCAGCATAAACTATGGCCCAGATAGAATGTACAGGTAATACTGCCTTGCCCATCTCAATTTTAAAAAGTGAGACTGGTCTAGGTTCCCAACTTAGGCTAGTGATACTGCTCAGTTATTCTACAGACTTGAAATTCCTATCACTTTACACATTTGTCAACCAGAATCCAGGTTGCTAGCAAGATCAACCTCTTTTTCACTTTGAATATATTTTTTTTTATTTCTGGCTTACTTTGCTCTGTATTTGGAGCAAAATGGAGATTTTCAAATGATCAGAGTTGTATATATGACTAGATCACCTTTCTGTATTATTTTTTTATGTTTTGTGAGTTATATTTGTTCATGTACCTCACCACTCACCAATTGTAAATATTCTTGTTTCTTGTCTTGTGTCATCTTCTAGTTTCCCTATATGTAAGGTATTAAAGTGTATTCATGCTTAATGTGACCAGTTGATTTGATGCCTCTGCTTATTTCTGATGTTTATGTGGAAGAGTAAGTCGATAAGAGTACACTATTACCAATCTGCCCCTTTCTAGAATTCATTTTATGCAAGCTCTCTATACTCTTATCTTTTCATTTGCTTTTGCTATATATGTATACAGCCAATATTCCCCACACCATATACAATTTGAAAGTTCTTACAGGTATGGAAACAAGGGAGCTATCAAATCTTTAGAACAGCCACAGAGAGAATGACCCAGAAAAAAAAATTACATGTTTATTACACTTGTTTGGGAGTGAAGCAGACCTTGTCTTTTACAAATAAAGTTAAAGCAATCTTTAGCATTTCCTGAGAGTCTAGGAGACTTTGCACTGTAGTTAGTAAATTGATCCATGGCTCTTTTGCTTCTCAGGGCCAGAGAAGTCACAGAGCCTGCTCTTGCCTTAGGGATAGATTTGTGCTCATTTGCCTCGATCCTAAAACACAGTGAGTGATAATGATAGATATTGCTCCCATGACTACCTCTAAAATGTCTTTAAGGAACATTTCGAGAAAAAAAGTTACCTTTTCTGATTCTGATTTAAACTTTAGTGTCATCCATCGGTTCTAAGTCAGTCATAAAATTTAAGCAGTTTCTATTTTCTGAAGTTTAAAGTTAAAATTGAAAGGTAATAAAAGTAGTACTTAAGATAATAAGACCATTATAATGGCTCTAGTCTAACAAATTATCTTCACTTTTGCAAATAGTTTTCACATATTTGCATTACTATACCTTTTTTTCTAAATAATATTGAAAGAGTACCTGTGAAAAAGCCACATCTCATCATAAACATCATAATATAGCTTAAATCCATATTCTAAAATTCTATTTTCTATCAACACGTTTTAAGCCATGATGTCCTTCAAGTTTATAGTTCCATTTGAGTTTGCATGTCACTATCTTTTCACTCAAAGTGACTCAGATTCTCATTGAATACTTCATTTTGTATTAACTTAAAGTCAAATATTTACTCCTGAGACAGGTATACATTTAAGAAGACTTTTCATTTTCTAACTTATAAAATTCTCCAGATTTCCAGAGGGAAAACACTAGGATCAATTGAAATTGTCATTCTCCTGAAGCTCATACTGTTTTGCCTGAAAAATAAATGTATATGTGTAGTCTTGGTCTTAAAATACATAGAAACAATACATTTCCCCTCACTGCTAGCTTTCTAAGATAAATAGGGCTCATGTTTAACATATATACTCAATTCTTAGGCAATTTGTCTTCATCTAATACATTATTATTTATCATTTTTAAATTATCTGGTGAGATTACAAAACTATTTTTAACAATACCCAAACTTTAATTAGTGAAACTTTTGGTCATTTTATATTTTCCAATGTGCATGTTACAATAAAATATTATTTTGTAGATTGAATGAATATTGCTTATTTGTTTAATAGATATATATATATACACATATACATTTGCATGTGTATATGTATTCCCACTTTATTTTATTTATATACTAAGACAATATTATATTTATTGATATAATTTAAAAAACTGTTATTGATAGGTTTACCTAAATTTATTTTTGACTTTGTTGGGTCTAATTACTGACTTATTTAAAAAGTTTGTTTCCTTTACTTGTGTCTAAAAGAAAGCTTAATTATGCCCTCTCCCCAACTAAAGTTACTACAACTTATTGGATTATTGATCTAAATTCAATGCAGAAGATAAAACATTCACTGCCAATGGTTACATATTGTATAAAGATGATGCACAGAGGTTTTTAAACTTTTTAAAAAATTATTCTACTATACACAATAATGAAAGAAAACTCTTAATTACAAAGAGGTCTAAAAATAAGATAACCTGTAATTCAATTACACACAAGCCTGTTTATGTTTCCCTGTGGTTATTTTATATTTACATATAAATATATATGCAATTATAAACTTTCTGTATATGTGTATACCCTATATTTTCACTCATTTTAAGAACTTGTGTATTATTCCAATACACTGAGCCTCATAATTTATTTGACTAATGTCTTATTGTTTCTAAATTGCAGTTTGAGGATATAACTTTGGAAATTACTGATTCCCAAATTGTTGAGTCCTTACATACAATAAACTTAAAGATGTTAATGAACTCAAAATAGATATTTTATATACTTTCAAAATTTATTGCCAAATTATAATATCAGATACAAAGTATAAATTTGTATTTTACAAACATAAATCAGAACTGATATACTATTATTTTATTAACATTTTTAAAAATATTATTTGCATTTGCATGTTTTTCATCAGTCATAAGAATGATGGCAGAAAAACGATGAAATTTCTCTCACATATCATCCATTTTAGAGAAGCAGGCAGAAAGGATTTAGGTATCATAAACAGAGACACCAAATAACCCTGTAAGACCAAAAAGTCTTTCCAAACTGTAATGAATGTCTCGATGTTCTCTTTCCTCACTTCCTCTTCTACACTCTGACCTGGAACATTCATTCGCCTAGTTGCTGTAAGTGTGGGCAGACAATAGCTCCCAGCTGAGTCACTCCTAGCACTTGCCATAGGCTGAGGAGAGCTGCTTGCCCAATATCATTACCCTCTTCTTGGAGTAAGCCATGTCAAGTCACCAGATGACTTGTCAATATAAATGCCCTGAACTCTCATTCCAATTCTGTACAATTCTGAAGAGCCATTGCAGCTCCAGTCCACCTGTTAAGACTGTCTGAAATCTTTGTTAGAGTTCAATTTCTCCTGCTACCTAGTCTTACTTTTTTATTCCCTTAGTGATGTTGATTCTGAGAGTACTGACCAATAAAATTCCTGCACATAAATCTCTATCTATAGTCGTCTGAGAGAAACCAACCTGAATACAGTACATATTGTAATCCTGACACACCAGTAAAACGAAGCAATGTTTTTTCCTTCTAGGTACTAGTTGAGAAAGAAACTATTAATCCTGAAACCACTTTATCCTTCAATAGTAAAGATAATACTAGAAAAGAAAAAGTTAAACAGGAAATAATATAGAAAAGGAAAACTGAGTTGGTCAGCAGCTCTGGGTAGAGAAACATAGACATTGTGTGTCCATTGAAGTTTTCCTTTTGTAATAGGTTAGCAATTCCAGGACTGACACTTGAAGATTTAACAATATATTTCTCCATTTTTCTGGAATGGATTGTCTGCTGAGGAGATTGGAATGAGGAAGGAATTCAATAAGGCTGACTGTCTCTGCAAAGCAAAGGTCCTGAGTTCAGTCTGAAGTGAAACAAACTTTTCAAAAACTTAAGGTACCCTGAATAAGAATAAAATATGCCAGTAATTAAAATGATATGAGGACATTATTGTAAATACATTTTTAAAGATCAAAGGCTAAATCTAACAATAGGCAAAGCAGGAAGACTAGAGTTCTGCAAATTTAGCCTTTACACTTAATCTCTGAAGAGAAGAAAACCAGTTTCGTACAAAGCACATATGAAGTCAGGGAGAATTGTTAGATATATTATATCTAGTTCCAAGACTGCTATCCATGTTAAAAATAGTAAGAGGGAAAAACAGTACATGGCAAATACTGGAGAGTAAATAAATAAAAAAAAAATAAAATTATTATTTTCCGAAGTTTAAAGACACACAAACTCTTAAGATTAGAAACTAATATCAATACAAAGAAATTTTACATATAAAATGACAGAATAAGATAAATAGATAATGCGGAACTAATCAAGCTGAGAAAAGAAGCACAAGTATTGTAGAACCAATATGTGAGTAAGGAAAAGTATATAAGAGTAGAATTCACTTACATTGGTACCTAAATCAATAAATTGGAAGAGAGAATTGGATAATCATGAGAGAAGTTACAGGAAATTTAGATGACATCATTATCAGTAGATAACTTTATGTCTCATCTTTCTATTTAAAACTTCAACCCTTCTATCCACCTTGTACACTCAACAGAGAACTTCTCCCAATGTTTCATTTAAAAAACGGCAACAATCAGAAGAGAACACCTCGCCTTCCACTCTCAAGTGTACCAATACCCCTTTATGTGACCACATATGTCCTGACTTCACTAATGTAACAATAAAGAAATGTCCCTGTTTCTGTCTAAGACCTTCCATTTATGATCTAGGTGCCATGCCCCTTCATTAGATGAAGGATTTGAATAATGAAGCTGTCCTCTCTCATCCTGCTTCGTTAGAAGTTCTCTCTTGTATCTATCATTTATGGAGTTATAAAAGAAAATCCATGTATAAAATTGTTTCCTTAAACAAGCATCTCTCTCCAAGAAATTCCTAATTCTCCAGAGCCCATTGCAAAAGTAGTAAACTAAGAGAGTCACATATATTTATGCTCCTCACTACTTCCCCATTCACACACTTTTCACGTCATTCCATGTAAACTTTTATTCCCATTGAATTAAAGAAAGAGAATTAACAAAGAAGTTAGTGGGACTGATGGATGTTATTATAACATATATTGACACACTAATGATAAGAAAGTATTTATATATTCGACTATATCAGGAGAATTTTTAGTAAGCTTGCTACTTGATAACAATCAGAAAATAGAGATAGCCAGATTCTTAAGAGTACAAATGAGAAATGAAAATCTGTAATGGATATCTCTACTTGTAATATTCATAGATATTAAAAAGGAGTCACATAGCAATCAAAGAGTATTAGTAACCAGATGCTTATGCATGGAATTTAATTGTTGATGCACCTTTGCTCTACCCTTCTTTCTAAGTACAATTAAAGATGTAGAATTGAGGGAGTTTCTATTTCCACTCAAACATTTGAAAAAAGTTGAAGTAAAGACCATATGTTCAATAGGCTGAGAAATCTATGCAGGAATTAGCTAATATAAGAGGAATCCATACAATTATTAGCAGTTACTGACTTTGATGTTGCATATATTTGTTTCATAATTATAGCACATAAATGGGCAACTTTTAAAAAAAGTTCTGACATTTGTATTTGAAATCTGAACTTTTTCTTCATTAAACACAGAATAAAAGATCTATTAATTATGTTTTAGCACTGAAAAGTTTATTTCTGATTTTTGACCAATAATTTTTCTATATTAAGAATTGTAAATAATCACAAGAATTTATATTGAAAACACTTGTGAAAATAAATTTAAAAGCCAGCAGCAAGTGGTTCACTGTACACATATGTGTATGTACGAAGCTTATAAATATTTGTTTATATGATGTATACATATTTTTAAAGCAAAAATTATTCAATGAAACTTGTTAAAGCACTGTAAGGAAGAATTTATTCAGGATCTTGGGGATAGGTATAGGAAAAACTGCAACAGTGACTTGCAATGGAGGACAAAGATTGCATTTAATGCCAATACGGGATAAGCAAGTACGAATTCATAGCCAAGAAGCTGGATAGGGAGTTAGTAGATGGCAAATGATATAAAAGGAAACATCAGTAGTAAGTGGCATTCTGGTTGAATCAATGTAACAAGGTTCTTGCTGAAGACAAACCAGAGAGACAGGATATTCTATTGGGGATGGTGGAGAAAGTAAAACCCAATACGATATGGAGAATGATTAGCTATCAAGATTTGGGGTTGTTAACATTTTTGAGAGGTCATTGTTTTGGATTAGCTTCCTGCACTAATCCCCAGAAGGCTAAAACAAACCAAAATTCTAAACATCATATAATCACGCTAAATGTCACGTAATCAAATGGAAACTTTAAAGAAACAGGTAAATCCCATGATAGACTAGTTTTTTCCTGAAAATAGGAGATTTCAGTTTACCTGTTTCAGTTTAAGAACCTGGAGAAAAGGTTTGAGGAAATGCTAATGAAAATAAACAGCTTAGAGAAGAATATAAATGACTTGACGGAGCTGAAAAACAACACGAGAACTTCGCAAAGCATACACAAGCTTCAGTAGCTGAATTGACAAAGCAGAAAAAAGGATATCAGAGATTGAAGATCAACTCAATAAAATAAAAAGAGAAGGCAAGATTAGAGAAAAAAAAGAGTGAAAAAAAATGAACAAAGCCTCCAAGAAATATGGGATTATGTGAAAAGACCTAATCTACATTTGACAGGTGTACCTGAATGTGACGGAGAGAATGAATCCAAGCTGAAAAAACATTCTTCAGAATATTATCCAGGAAAACTTCTCCAACCTAGCAAGGCAGGCCAACATTCAAGTCCAGGAAATACAGAGAAGACCACAAAGATATTCCTCAAGAAGAGTGACCCTAAGGCACATAATCGTTAGATTCACAGGGTTGAAAGGAAGGAAAGAATCTTAAGGGCAGCCAGAGAGAAAGGTCAGGTTACCCATGAAAGGAAGCCCATCAGACTCACCGCAGATCTTTCTTTAAGGAAGAGAGTGGGGGCCAACATTCAACATCCTTAAAGAAAAGAACTTTCAACTTACAATTTCATATCCAGCCAACCTAAGCCTCATAAGTGAAGGAGAAAAAAAATCCTTTACAAACAAGCAATTGCTGAGATACTTCATCACCACCAGGCCTGCCTTACAGGAGCTCCTGAAAGAAGCACTAAACATAGAAAGGAACAACCAGTACCAGTCACTCCAAAAACGTACCAAATGGTAAACAGCATCGAAACAATGAAGAAACTGCATCAACAAACAGGAAAAACAACCAGCTAGCATCAACATGGCAGGATCAAATTCACACATAACAATATTAACCTTAAATGTAAATGGACTAAATGACCCAATCAAAAGACACAGACTGGCAAATTGGATAAAAAGTCAAAACCCATTGGTGTGCTATATTCAAGAAACCCACCTCATGTGCAAGGACACACGTAGGCTCAAAATAAAGGAATGGAGGAAGATTTACCAAGCAAATGGAGAGGGAAAAAAAAAAGCAGGAATTGTAATCTTAGTCTCTGATAAAATAGATTTTAAAACAACAAGGATCAAAAGAGATAGAGAAGGGTATTACATAATGGTAAAAGGATGAATGCAACAAGAAGAGCTAATGACCCTAAATATATACACATCCAATACAAGAGCACCTAGATACATAAAACAAGTTCTTTACGACCTACAAAGAGACTTAGACTCCTACAAAATAATAGTGAGGGACTTTAACGCCCTAGTGTCAATATCAGACAGATCAATGAGACAGAAAATAAACAAGGATATCCAGGACTGGAACTCAGATCTGGACCAAGAAAATATAATAGACATCTACAGAACTCTTCACCCCAAATCCACAGAATATACATTCTCCACACCACATTGCACCTACTCTGAAATTGACCACATAATTGGAAGTAAATCACTCCTCAGCAAATGCAAAAGAATGGAAATCATAACAAACAGTCTCTCAGACCACAGGTCAATCAACTTAGAACTCAGGATTCAGAAACTAACTCAGAACTGCACAACTACATGGAAACTGAACAATGGCTCTTGAATGTTGAATGGATAAACAATGAAATGAAGGCAGAAGTAAAGATGTTCTTTGAAACCAATGAGAATGAAGACACAACATACCAGAATCTCTGGGACACATACAAAGCAGTGTCTGTAGAGAAATTTACAGCAATAAATGCCCACATGAGCAGCAAGGAAAGATTTAAAATTAACACCCTATCATGAAAATTGAAAGAGCTACAGAAGCAAGATCAAAAAAAAAAAAAATTCAAAAGCTAGCAGAAGACAAGAAATAACTAAGATCAGAGCAGAACTAAAGGAGATAGAGACACAAAAAACCCTTCAAAAAATTAATAAATCCAAGTTGTTTTTTTTTAAAGATCAACAAAATAGACCACTAGCCAGATAAATAAAAAAGAAAAGAGAGGAGAATCAAATAGATGCAATAAAAAAAAATGATAAAGGGGATATCAGCACCAACTCCACAGAAATACAAACTACCATCAGAGACTACTACAAACAACTCTATGCATGTAAACCCGTAGACCTGGAAGAAATAGATAAATTCCCAGACACTTGTACCCTTCCAAGCCTAAACCAGGAAGAAGTTGAAACCCTGAATAGACCAATAACAAGGGCTGAAGTTGAGGCAGCAATTAATATCCTGCCAGCCAAAAAAAGTCCAGGTCCAGATGGGGTCACAGCCAAATTCTACCAGACATGCAAAGAAGAGCTGCTACCACTCCTCTGAAATGACTCCAAACAATCTATAAAGAGGGAATACTTCCCAAATCATTTTATGAGATGAAAATCATCCTGATACCAAAACCCAGCAGTGACTCAACAAAAAAAGATAACTTCAGGCCAATATTCATGATGAACATAGATGCAAAAATATTCAATGAAATATTGGCAAACCGATTGCAACAGCACATCAAAACCTTATTCATCATGATCAAGGATGATTCATCCCAGGGATACATAGCTGGTTCAACATTCCCAAGTCTATAAACATAATCCACCACATAAACAGAACCCCCCCTCCAAAAAAAACCACATGATAATCTCAATAGATGCAGAGAAGGTTTTTGACAAAATTCAACAGTGCTTTATGCTAAAAACTCTCAATAAACTAGGTATAAAGTAATAAAAGCTATTTATGACAAACCCATAGCCAATATCATATTAAATGGGCAAAAAGTGGAAGCATTCCCTTTGAAATCTGGCACCAGACAAGGATGCCATCTCTCACCACTCCTATTCAATATGGTATTGGAAGTTCTAGCCAGAGCAATCAGGCAAGAAAAAGAAATAAAGGATATTCAGTTAGGAAAGGAGGAAGTCAAATTGTCTCTATTTAGAGACAGCATGATGGTATATTTAGAAGACCTCATCGTCTCAGCCCAAAATCTCCTGAATCTAATAAGCAAAGTCAGCAAACTCTCAGGATAAAAAGTCAATGTGCAGAAATCATAAGCATTCCTATACATCAATAACAGACTTAAAGAGAGCCAAATCAAGAATGAACTGCCATTCATAATTTCTACAAGGAGAATAAAATATCTAGGAATACAACTAAGAAAGGATGTAAAGGACCTCTTCAAGGAGTACTACAAACCACTGCTCAGTGAAATAAAAGAGGACACGAACAGATGGAAAAACATTCCATGCTCCCCGTTAGGAAGAATCAATGTTGTGAAAATGGCCATACTGCCCAATGTAATTTATAGATTCAACACTATCCCCATCAAGCTACCTATGACCCTCTTCACAGAACTGGATAAAATGACCTTAACCTTCATATGGAACCAAAAGAGAGCCCGCCTTAGCCAAGACATCCTAAGCAAAAAGAAGGCTGGAGGCATGCATAGGCATCATGCTACCTGACTTAAACGATACTACAAGACTACAGTAAACAAAACAGCATGGTACTGGTACCAAAACAGACATATAGGCCAATGGAACAGAATAGAGGCCTTGGAGGCCATGCCACAAATGTAAAATCATCTCATCTTTGACAAACCTGACAATAACAAGCAATGGGGAAAGGATTCCCTGTTTAATAAATGGGGTTGGGGAAACTTGCTAGCCATGTACAGAAAGCAGAAAGTGGATTCATTCCTGACACATTACACTAAAATTAACTCCGGGTGTATTAAAGACTTAAACATAAGACCTAACACCATAAAAACCCTTGAAGAAAGTCTAGGCAAAACCATTCTGGACATAGGCATATGCAAGAACTTCATGACTAAAACACCAAAAGCATTGTCAACAAAAGCCAAAATAGACAAATTGTATCTAATTAAATTCCAGAGCTTCTTTACCGCAAAAGAAACAATCATTAGAGTGAACTGGCAACCAATATAATGGGAAAAAAGTTTTGCAATCTACTCATCTGACAAAGGGCTAACATCCAGAAACTACAAAGAACTAAAACAGATTTACAAGAAAGAAACAAACCCATTCAAAAGTGGGTGAAGAACATGAACAGACACTTTTCAAAAGAAGGCATATTTGAGGCCAACAAACATATGAAAAAATGTTCATCACCGTTGGTCTTTACAGAAACGCAAATCAAAACAACATTAAGATATCATCTCACTCCAGTTAGGATGGTGATCATTAAAAAATCTGGAGACAACAGATGCTAGAGAAGATGTGGAGAAATAGGAACACTTTTATACTGTTGGTGGGAGTGTAAATTAGTTCAACCATTGTGGAAGACAGTGTGGAGATTCCTCAAGGACCTAGAAACAGAAATTCCATTTGACCCAGCAATCCCATTGCTAAGTATATATCCAAAGGTTTATAAATTGTTCTATTATAAAGACACATTCACATGCATGAACACTGTGTCACTGTTTACAATAACAAAGACCTGGAACCAACCCAAATGCCCATCGTTGATATACTGGATAGGGAAAATGTGGCATGTATAAACCATGGAATACTATGCAGCCATAAAAATGATAAGCTTGTGTCCTTTGTAGGGGCATGGATAAATCTGGAAACCATCATTCTCAGCAAACTGACACAAGAACAGAAAATCAAACGTCTCATGTTCTCACTTATAGGTGGGTGTTGAACAGTGAACACATGGACACAGGGAGGGGAGCATCACACACTGCAGTCTGTTGTCAGGGGAATAGGGGAAGACAGCTTAATGTAGGGAGGTTGGGGAGGGAAACATGGGGAGAAATGCCAGATATAGATGAAGGGGGGATAGAGGCAGCAAACCACATTGCCATGTATGTACCTATGCAACAGTCCTGCATGTTCTGCATATGTACCCCAAAACCTAAAGTGTAATAAAATATTTTTAAAAAATTTGACACTTGAATAACCCGGGTTTGACCTGTGCAGGTCCATATATATTCAGATTTTCTTCTACCTCTGCTATCCTTGAAATAGGAAGACTAACCACTCTGCTTCCTCTTCATCCTCAGCCTATTCAATGAGACTGAAGATCTTGATGATTAGTCATTTTCACTTAATGAATAGTAAATACAGCTTACTTTTCTTATTATTTCCTTAAAACCATTTTCTTTTCTCTAGCTTACTTTATTGTAAGAATACTGTATTGTAAAATACTTTATTGTAAGAATACAAAAGATGTATTAATCAACTTTATAAGTTATCAATAAGGCTTCTGATCAGTAGGAGTCTATTTGTAGTTACGTTTTGAGGGAGTCAAAAGTTACGTAGATTTTTAACTACATGAAGAATCAGCACCCTAATCCCTACATTGTTTAAGGTCAACTCTATTATGTTTTCATCCACATTTTCTAACTTTCACACAAATTTAAACACTAGAAATCCTGAATGTGATCCACATGGGACAAAAATGATACTAAATTTGACTGTTGCAAAGCTATCAACATATGTAGCATAGTGAGCAAGGAGAGAAATATATCTAGAAAATATCTCCACTTTGTTACTCTATAGTCATGTTGCCATATTATAGTTTTATGGCAATGGATGACTTAATTACCTTAAATCCATTCATAAAGAAAATATTCCAAGATTTAAAAGTTTTTTTTTCAGAACAAATAAACTAAGTGATTTTTAAAACTGTAACCTTTAAGTAGATGAAGAAGTATTACAACCAGATGCTCTTCATTTCTAATGAGAGAAGACATGGCAGTATGCTTAATTCACAGCAGGGGTGGTTTAGATTGGACAACAAAAAGACAAACTTGACAGGAATTCATACTAGACCCTAAAAGATACTACCAAGGGGAATTTATAGAATTTTTTTTCCATTCAGCTCTTTGCAAATAAATTAGATTCTACAGTTACTGAGAGGACCTTGAATTCTTGCAAGTTGGTCAAGGAGGTGAGGAAAAGTAACAGTCTTTTTTCTTCTATACTGGAATGGTAGACATTTCCCTGTCTTGCTCATTCTCTTTTTCTCAGTATAAGACTTGCTTCCCTTCCCTCCCTTACCTAATATGAATCAATAATGAACAAGTTCAATGTACACTGGCCATTTCTTTGTTCCTCACTGGTGCTTTGTTATGAGCATACACTCATACTGCAATGGAAGATTTAGTGGGAGATTAAGTGATGCCGATTTTTATTGAATTAATGTATCTCATATGTCTTTCTTAATACTAAAATATGCCTGCCACATATTTTCTCTTCTGAATGTTTCATTTTATTCAAATTATTTATTAATGCCTTAATAGTGTTTTATCCTCTTTATTTGAACTGAGAAAACAATATGAATTAAAAGATTCTTTGCATTCAGAAAACAGTGTTTTATTTTTGAAAATATATTTGAGTGAGTTGGGATTAAGATGCCACTGTGAAATAGCAGAAATCGTCAAAAAGTGCCCTTTCTTCACTGCTGTGTCCACCATCTAGGCTATGTTTTCCCAACTATTTTCCACCTAGGCTATGTTTTCCTATTGTGCCTAACAAGCAAAGAATGCTTTTTTTGTAGCTGAATTAATAATGAGGTTCAGGATGTCCTGCCCAAAACTATGACTATATAAGTCCAGAATGCATCACCCTAACATATTCCTCTTTGGTAGGTTGATGCTTTTGAGCTGGTTATTTTAAGGAACTGCAGATACAGGAATAGTTCTTAAAAGTTGATCTTTTATGTCTATTAAAAAATTTCTATTTGTAAGTGTCTCCTTATCTGTACCAAGAAAAAAAAAAGGAATAGATCAATAAGAGACTTATAATCAATGAAGAAGTTATAGACTTAAGTTTGTGCAACAAATCTTGTCTTTGTTTTAAGGTGCTTTTCCTGGCCATCTCATCTTAATCCGGCTTGTCTCCTCACCCTCTCATAATCTGCTTTCAGTACCACCAAGAAGTCCTAAATTCCTATTTTTCCGTGTAGCTCAAGAAAACAATACAGTGTAAGTCTCAATCTTCTGGCCACTTCTTTGAGCTGCATATTTTTGGGGGACTCCCATGTGTGTATACATAATTAATATAGTTTTTCTCTTGTTAATCTCTGTTATGTTAACTAAATTCATAGATCACCCAAAGGACATAAGAAGGTCAAGGAAACATTTTTCCTCCCCTGTATTACTTATTTGCATTCTTTTTGTGTTAGATACTGAGGTCAATTTGGGAGAAGTAGGGGGAATGCCCTGAATATCTCCTTCTAAACTTATTTGTATGCTCTTTTGTAATATCTTTGTTATTCCTCCAATCAAGAAATAAATTTTATTTTCTCAGCTCTTGAATCTGGACTGGACATATGATTTACCTTGACCAACAGAATGATGCACATGTGACATTTTGAGAGTTCAGGAGATGGCGCCTCAAGAAGCCCAGTAACTATTCTTTTCCTCTTGAAACATTGCCGTGAACCCCCTATATAAACAAATGAAGTCACTAGAAGATAATAAGCCACGTTCAAAAGAATTCAAGAGCCACATTCCACATGTGGCATCCAACAGCTACTCATGGGATTAAAGACATCTGAGATCATCCACCCTCTGTCAAGGCATCTCAAGACTACAGCTGCAGAGCACCCCAGAGGGAGTCCCTCAGAAAAGCTACTCATCTGACCACAGCTCATATTTCTGACCCACAGTATCATGAGCAAATAAAGTGGTGCTGTTTTAAGCTACTGTTTTGGTGTGGTCTGTGAAGTAGCAACAGTCAGTTCATAATGATAACATAAACACATTAATTGTCAATTTTTGGTTTACAGATCAAATATTTTTAATATGCCATATGCTTTTTTGCTCATGAAAATTACATTCTATGCCAGTTAATATAATAAAAAAGACATTAAAAATATCAAAATAATAAAAAGGAGAAGAAAGACAAATTCAAAGGGAGAAAATGGAGAAGAAAAAGAAAAATAGAACCATGCAACTAATTTGATTGGGGTCTCAAAAGGGCATGGACTATTTCATATATTGCAACTGGATGACTAGGTAAATGATGGTTCTATTAATAATATTCACATAGGTTCTCATTTTAGTTTTTCATGCTTTCCCCATGTCCTCATCATACTATTTTAATAGTCCTTTTAAGAACCCTCCATTAGTCCTTGTTTCCTTACCAAATCTATCAAGGTGTAAAATGATCTTCTTCAATGGGATACAATGGTGTCTGGAATACAAATTAACCAAAAGTGGCAGAGTGGTGCTGCATGGAAGCCCAGGTTCTGAAGCAGTGATCATGGTGAAATATCAGGTAGCAATAGTGGCACCAGTGCTGGTTTAACCTGATTTTTCCTGCAGAAGAATCTGGGCTGCGCTTTGTCTTCCTTAATTCTTGCCCAAATTTGGTGCTTCCGCGTACTCATTCTTTCTTGTAAACTCTTTGATACATTTGTCTTGCATAACCCAAAGTGATTTTATTGTTTGCAACCAATATCTAAAAGTGTAATAGTACATGAACTGCCTGAAAGGAGCAGATCTTCAACAAACTTGAGAAACCAGAGTGTGTACAGCTATGCTTGTCAGCACTGAAATGGTGAGATGGGTATCTGGCTATGCATGGCATTCTAGAAGAACAGCTAGTCACATTCTTGTCTCTCATCTTTTGGAAAGTAGTTTACAGGGAAAGGATGATTTTGGGTGAAAAAGAGACCATTTCTATGAAGGACATGGGAGATTTAATATACTGGTTTTATTTTAATGATATCCCATAATTTTTATAAGATGAAAATTTAAAGGGAAATACATTTAAAGCTGTTCTATATTTTAGTTCATTTTAATGGTAACTTGCTGCTAAATAACTTATCACACACACACACACATATATATATATATATATATATTTTTTTTTTTTTTCCAGATGAAGTCTAGCTCGATCTCAGCTCACTGCAACCTGTCTCCTGGGTTAAAGCGATTCTCCTGCTTCTGCCTCCCAAGTAGCTGGGATTCTATTCCACCCGGCATGGCACTTGATAATCACAACTGTCTTGGTCCACTTTATACTTGCTCTCATGCAGGTGGAGGATAGAAGTATAGATATCAGAGAATTGAAAGAGTAGATGAGTGGGAGTGGGGGAATGCAGAGAAGATGGATAAGAGTTACAAGCAAAGAACTAGATAGAAGAAATAGGTTCTAATGTTTGATAACAGACTAGGGTGACTATGCATAGCAAAAGTATTTTATATATTTCAACGTAACTAGAAGAGAGGACTTGAAATGATACAAACACATGGAATAAAAAACACACAAGGTGATGGAAACTCCAAATGCCCTGGCTTTATTATTATAAGTCATGCGTGTAATAAACACTCACATTTACCATATAAATATATAAAATCGTATGTATCAATGAAAGAAAAAAATGACAATTTCGATTTTCGTCTGCAGACTGCCTAAAAAAATTTCATGTAAATGTAAATTGACCATCCATCTAGGTGGGTTTGTGGTGATTTCTGTAAGATCTTCATAGCCTTCATTTCTAATCATACTGTATGATAACAAAAAAGATGCTGTTCTTTTTGATCAATAATGTATATTTAGTAAACTCCAGATAATCCTAGTTTTTAAAAATTTGTTATTTAACAGAAGATAAAAGAGCAATTGAGAGAAGTGACGATCAAGATGGTCTTAAGTGGAATAACTATTATTAGTTATTGCTTAAACTGGAACAAGTTTTAAAATTAAATAGGCCATTATTAATTATTATACCTGGACAATGGACACAGATTGGCCCATTTCAGCAAGCTAGGATGTATAGTCTTCCTTCCTTAAACCATATTGAGGATTCATTCTTCTGAATTTTCATAATCCAACTTGTAGTATTCTTCTCTTGGATAACATTCAGCAGGCTTGAAAATATTTTTTTAAAGTTTGGATTCCCCACAAGAATGCAAGCTTCAAAAGGAATATAACCTTCTGTGTCTTATTCAGCATCTAGCACAGTGCATGGTAGGCTATTCTAAATATTTAACAAATCAATTATTCAATGGTACATTTCTGGCTAGTATTCAGTCTAGAAATAACACAAAAATTCATGTATTGTTTTTTTTACTGTTGTACATTTATGACATTGGCGGCATTGCGTATGATGCTATTTATGGACCTTTATGTTACTAAAATTGATTTTATGTTTCTGGAAAACAATATTAGAAAAATTCCATTAATGGAAAAACTGAGATACTGCCTCCTATAAACAATGAACATGATGCAACTCTCACAATTCTGAGTATGGAGACAAAAATAAGAAATATCATAAATAAATAGAAACATTAATATTAGTAATTATTTTATTACATCTCTTGGAAATATTTTAGTTCCAAATTACATTTTTGGTTATCTTTACTAATTTTATGCATTCTGTGTGTGCACAATTATGAAATATGTATATTTTCACTTAATTATAAATATTAAATTGCCTGATATTATTGATTGACTATTAATGGATAAGATTACTAAAATTGTCAATTAGTATTTGTTTTTCACTCACTGTACTCCTTCAAAATATTTAATTCACAATTGTAATAGCACCTCAAATATCGCATGTGATATAGTTTTTCTTTCCAAGCAGAATTGTTATTGACAGCTCTGTTAGTAATAGATGTCTGGCTTTTTTTCACAAAATGATAGGAGATAAATGTGTCTGTCCTTACTTTTCATTTTCATATTTTCACCTCTAAGACTCATCAGTAAATTATTCCTTATAGTTTTTTTTAAAACAGTTTGAAACCTTGAAATAGAATATTTAAAAAGAAAAAAAATGCAAATACATCTTGAATTATTACTGGAAACATTTATATGGAAATCCCTTGTCTGAAATTCAAAGAGTTGCTTAAGATGTTATGGATGTCATTTTTTTCTGCTTTCCTATTTTAAAACACACAGGCAAATACATATTTTTATATTGTAAAGTCTTCCAATATTTTAAACATTTTTGATTATTTGGAAAGATAAGTTCAAATAAATACTTTTTATAGTAGTATGTGTTTTGTATTTGGAAATGAGTAACTGTGTTAGAGCCATGTTACTGATAATAAATATTTCTCATATTAGAAATTAAAATAATACAAAACACAAGTTTACTTTTCATTGTGGTATAAGTTTCTGTGGTATGGCATGTTCATTCTCACTTTATTATATTATTTTTGAATGTAATTATTCATCTTAGTCAAAACACTATTTGTGAATTCTCAGTTGTTTAGCTTCATCAGGTTTAGGAAACACAAATATAATTATCAATTTGCAGGCCTTAGGTTTATCAAATATAGAAAAGAAATATATTTTCTAATATAAATTCTGCTTTCAGCTACACAAATCTTTGACAGCATGATTGAGTAGTTTTTTTTTTTTTACTCATCCCATACCTTGAAAAATAACCTTTATAATCTTCATCAGTTTTAAGATAACAAGATCTTCCTGCAAAACAGACACCGAGGAAATAATAACAGTGGCACAGTCTGCCTTGTTCACTCCGTTTTATCAGCTCTCTGCTCTTTCTGTCCTTGCTGACCTCCAGAGTTGAGGCTGAAGAGCATCTTAAGGCTTTTTGTAAGCACTGATTTAAAAATAAGCAAAAGATCAGCACAAAAATTAAAGCCTGAATCACTTTGTTATATATATAGTATACTTATTAATTGAATTTGATAACAACTATGAATACAATCATAGGCAATTTACTTGATATTTGTGTCCTTGGAACATTTGAAATTACAGAACAAAAGTCAACAGAGGAAGGAATGCTATTAAGCATTAAGAAACAGAGGTGGCTATGAAATGCACTTGACCATTTATAGAATGTACACATTTTAAATTTTAATAGACATTGCCAGATGTGGCTTTAAAAAATAATAAGCATATTACATAGGAGGGCTTATGAATTTCTGTCTCAAATGTATTATGCTGTTTGGGAATTGGTTTTTAAAAAATTCCAGAACTTGATCATTTCGCAATCACTCAACAAGTAAGAATGAGGGTGAAAGGAAATTAGATATACGTCATTTTAATTAAACATAAATATTTAATTTATCAATAAGTCTTTTTGGATGAATAAGGCAATTGCAAATCTTAACGATACTCAATGTAGAATTAAATACAAGGATACACCGAATAGACATATGACTAACACATGTATGTATTTATATATTTCATAAATATATGTTAATTATTGATATATTTTCATTAATAACTACTGAAACTGAATAAAATAGTTGTAGTCTTCAACTTAAAATGAGAGTTTTGTTATTAAAATAAAAGACATTTTTACAACAATTTTAAAATTAAAATAACTCAAGATATGCTAATGATAACACAGATGAAAGATAGGAAATAAATTATAATTCAGACACATCTTATATGAAATCCTGAGAATACTGACAGTAACACAAACAAACCTACAAAGTCAACAACTCCCGTGCTTTCTTTATTCAGTTCAGGTCTAATTCATTTTTTTTTATTAGTTAGGGCAGAATCTAAGTTTATGCTTGTGTCCTCTCTTTCTGTCATTTTTTATGTACATTAGGAGGATATACAGTCTGTTATGCATTCAGTATCCAACTTTTAATCTGTTTTAACCATCACCAATATCGCTACTCTAATTCACAAATACTTGCAAACTTCAAGTGTCTGCAACCTATTTCCAGGTGTCTAGTTTCCCAGATCTTTGTGTTTAGAGGGCTCTGTTCTTTATGTTTTGCTCTTGGTTTCTTGACTTCTGAATACTTATTTTAATAGAAGCTCAACATTTTCATTTCACATTGGGATCCCCAAATTAAATAGCCAGGTCTGATGCAAACCTTTTCTATATGTTCTCTGCTTCTGCTGTTATTCCCACTAGACTCAACAGAACAGCCAGTGAGATATGTCAAAATTTGTCAGGTAAGGTCAATCATTTAATGTTCCCTGAGCATGTCGAAGTCCTTATTTTAATCTGTAAGTTCTTAAATGATCACTCTACCCTCTTGCCTCTTTTTTCTCCTATTTTCTCACTAGTTCTTGACTCAGACACTAACCTTCTTGCTGTTCGTAGACATCCACACACTACCATATAAATTGCCTAAATCTTGACATTTGATTTTTTCTAAGTCTAGGACATGCATTCTCAATCTGGACTATATCATTCCCAAGAGAGCAAAAATTGATTCTTAGAGGCCAAAAAAATATCTGGGATATTACAGCTATTTGTAGCCCTCCAGTGTTCAACCCAACCTATCAAAATCTTGTTTCTTAGGATTTAATTCTATTCATGTGTACTGTGGGAGAAGCAATTGATGAATGTCTTAAAAGGCTCTTAAAAGGATAGTTAATGAATGTTGAAAAACATTGGTTTAGAATATCCTCCAACATATATCTTAAAATGTTATCTCACTTCCCTTGGGTTTTTTACTCAGAAGTCACCTTCTCAATGAAGCTTTCCCTGGCCACACAGTCTGAAGTTTCAAAACTTTCTCTTCTTCCACCTACGACTTGCCAACAATTAAATTCCCCTTTCCCTGATTTTTTTTCATCCTTAACATTTATCACAATGTAATCCACATTATATTTTATTTGTTTGTTTAGTGTTGGTCTTTCCTATTAGAATATACATTCTGCTGGAGGTAAGCTTTTGTCTGTTTCAATTACTTCTGTATGTCCAGTGCCTACAGCAGAGCCTTTTATATGATAGGTACCTAGGGTGTATCTATAAATGAATGATTTAAACAACTGGACAGAGTTAAACATGTCTAATGTGTAGTGAGTTTATTGAAAATAGCTAAACAAACTAATAGAATCAATAAATTGATTCAGGATTTTTTCACTAATAAGAATATAAACAACATATTACAAACAAAAAGGAAGTTTTTTCTTAATAGGTAAAATGTCAAGTTGAAGACTTTATTTCATTTAAGCCCCAGTTTCAGATAAGCTACAAGAAATCAAAATATTTGTCTAAAGTATAAATAAAGGAAACATCCTTATTTTGATCTTATTGTCTTCATTTGTTAGCATATATATATACTTACATATGCAAATATAAAACATGTATTAATATACAAGTCAAATGCATCATTATAGAATTTGAATTTTCCATTTTATATGAAAATGATTACTAGATGCATAAAACTTTCCTGATGAACTCATAGAAACACAGTCGGTTCACAGACCATTGTTTAGCCTGGCTTTTACCACATTTTAAAATTCATAATATCATGCATCAAAAATGTGTTGAAACATCAGAAAATTTGGCAATGTCAGTGTCATTCTTATATAGCAGCAATAGCATGAAGCCGAGTAGCTGCTGCGACATTCAGAGGAATTTTATGTCCCCAGTTTGCTGCAGTATGTGATATTCTATAGGCTCTTTCCCTTCTGGACAACTGCTTAAATTCGCTCTCTTTTTGTTTCTCCCCATGATTCTCTCAACACCAGGTTCTGTTTTCATCACTTCCTCTTCTCAAGTATACTTCTTCTGTCACCCTTGTACTTTGTTTTGTTTTTATTTTTTGGCACATCATGCTACCCCTACAGTAGCCCAATCTATCTGGTCACAGCCCTTGTAGCCAGATTCTGCTCTAAATGTTTGCCTCTAAAAAGATTACTAGCTGTAATGAATTTCTTATTTATTTATTTATTATTTAAATAGAGATGAAGTCTTCCTATGTTGCCCAGGCTGTCTCAAACTCCAGGGCTCAAATGATCTGCCCACCTAGACCTCCCAAAGTGCTGGGATTATAGGCACGAACCATGGTACCCCTAGCTTTGATTTACAATCAAGAACTTTTTTCAAGCCTGGCATGTTCCACCATTTGTTTTTTACAATTTTTCTGTCAATTATGCTGCATCAAGCAAATTCTATTATTACAAAAATTACGGCAAATCAACAATGTCCCCAGTAGCAACTATGCCTGAATTATGGATTTTTCATTGAGGATACCTTTTTATCATCATTACTGTCCTTATTGCCCTGACTAGATAAAACTCTTTAAGTAAATGACTCCTATTTTACTTATTTGGAACAATAAAGATATGAGCAGAAATATTTTAAAAAATAAGGCACAAAATAAAATTTACCAAATTCCAAGATTATTCCTGAAGAAACTAGAAAAGTGGATGCATTTTGTAGGACATCGGTCAGAATGGTGGAAGAAACTATAGGGAAAGGAGAAGGCCTTCTGAAAGGTCAGAAGGCTCTGCATAGCTTTGCAGAACAATAAGCTGAAGGCAGCTGTTCTCTAACCCTGAGGCAGAGGGCGAGGAGTAGGTACAAGAGCGTCTTAAACAGGCTTGTTTACTTATGCTGTCCAGAAACTGACCTTTGATCATCTGTGGGTGCCTGCTACCTGAAATGAGGAACCATAAATGTTAATTACCTACAGATTGTGTTCGCTGCAGACTTTTATTATTGTGCCTGCACTGAATAAAAGTAAGCAGCTCCAGCTTCTTGAGGCTGCCTCTCCGGCCACTAGAGGCGGGCAGACCCCTAGCTGCTCTTACAAGGCATACCTATGTCTGAGTACTCCTTTCATCTGTTGCTCTGCCAGGATCTGCGAAACGCACCTGGCAGCATTTCTTTAAAAACTCAGTTAAAAACATGAAAGAATAAAAGTTCAAAAGACTAGTCCAAAATAAATAATACTAAAATGGAAAGTGGGGCCTATAAGATATATAAAATAACTATAAAAGAATTGAATTCTGCAAGTCTAGACTATTTTGGGAAAAAAATGTACATTTGTCTATTATCGAAACATAGAAGCTCTACCATCTAGTCCCGTGTAAAAATAAACATTCATTGGATTTTCAGATTTTATTTTAAAGTTTGCAATTTATACGTAATATCATATTGCCAATCCTTTACAGGCTCATACCCAACATAAAATACATGAGCTGCTGATTTGGTCTTTCATATTTCACTGAGAATACCAAATGTCTGTTGTATAAAATAGTTCACATTTGCTGACTTAAAAGCAAAGCTTATGATTTGTTTTGCATTTTACTAGTTTTAGCTCACCTTGAATTGTCTAGACTTCTGGGGTGCTTGTTTTGTGTTGAGCAAATCTTCTCAGGGAGGGCCAACCACACCCATTCTTAAAACCTTTAAAATCTGATTAGATTATCTTCCCTGTCTGTTGTAACGATTTAAGTAAATGCCCTTTTAAGCTCAATCATTAAAGTAGGAATAGTTTAATTTACACATTGTCATATACTAACCACAGATAAGAAGGATTTCAGGAGAGATTCAAAATAATAAAACAAAATATTAGGAGTTTACTTCTTAGGGAAATCATCAGAGAAGTTTATCTTCTCATACCTGAACTTATAATACTGATTACACTGATTTAAAGATGTAGGGAATGATGATAGAATATTAACTGCACATAAAATAGAAGAAGTGTGTCTTTGATTTGGTTTTTAATCAAGTCTGGTTCTTCAATACTTTTGTAAATAAAACAGGTTGGAATAAAAGGTTGTTATTTATAAAATAATATTTTTAAAATTTTCTCGTGTATTTGCTATGCGAAGTATCTATGTTAAGCCCAGTGTCTTACCTAGAGACAAGTATTCCATAAATGGTAGCTTTTTATTTTCAAAAGCATTAGAATAATGTGTTTAATGATGTCCAGCAACCAAAGAAGAACATTGCATTTGTTTTCTTTCTTTTTCTTTTTCAAATTTTTATTACTTTTGAGGCAGAGTTTAGCTCTGTTGCCAAGGCTGGAGTACAGTGGCATGAACACTGCTCACTGCAGCTTCAACTTTCTGAACGGGCTTAAACTTTTGGGCTCGTCATCCTCCCGCCTTCACTTCCTAAGTATCTAAGACCACAGGTGCATGCCACCATGCCCATTTTTCAATTTTTTTTGTAGAGACAGCATCTTGCCATATTTCTCACTCTGGCCTCAAACTCCTGGGCATAAAGAGTGGTCTCACTTTGACCTCTCAAAGTGCTGGGATTAGAACTAGGAGCTATCACACCTGGTCTGAATTTCAATATCCGTGACATCTCTTCATCAGTTACAATTGTGGTGAGGTGCATGTAAATGGTATCTGACAACAGTAGTGTAAAGTCATTAGGGACTCAGATCCTCCATGTGATTATAAGTTTGCTTTCCAGGATTGGTGTAGCCACTGAAAGAAGCATTCAAAGAATACAATCCAGTGATAGTTATAGAAGATGCAATAAAGAACAATTTATCCTGTATCTTGAACTGTATGTCCCACGCATGTCCTCCATCATTGATCTTACAGAATAAAAAAAAAAAAAAACTTTTCTACTTAGTAAGCCTTTTAATTTTTATGCCATTTAACCTCCGTTTTCTTGAATGTATATATCTTAGTAGATAAACTATATGGTTTTGCTTTCCTATTCAATTGGTGCAATTAAAATGATGTCACCAGTTACAAGTATAATTAACATGTGTATGAGCAGAATGTCAAAATAATAAAGGTCACTGGAATGTATGTTGTGACAGAGGACAAGAGAGTCCAGGCTGGGAAGAGTAAAGGCAATAAATCTGTGCTGCGATCTTTGCTAAGCAATTTGAAACTGCTTTTCACCGTCCCAACTAAGATAAATAAAAAAGAAAACAGATTAAATCAGTAGATACTTACCAAATGGCAGAACTAGTGTCGACTAGTAGGACCTGCCCCTGCAAAAATACAGGAATGACATTAAGTGTGATTGGGACTACCCCATGCTTGAGTTTGTGGTATTCCACCATCATCTGCCATGATCACTCTGTTTGTGCATAGGACATACTGCTGACTGGAGATATGATAGTGGGCACTTCTGCTTCCTTCTTCAAATCTTTATTGGGTGTAATAATTTCTGCAATTTCTCATGAAATAGGGCATTACACTTGATTCCTGTCTTGGCTGGAAGGACAGTTTAGGAGCTTTTGCTTGACCTTTCCCACCATAAGAACCCTTAATTCCCAAGTTAGCAGAATCAACATAAATTTTATTTCAGATGCTGAATATACCTTTGCAATTACATATTTGCAAACCAGGAAAATAACCAAGCCGTGGTTTCAGGAATCTATGAGACTCATTAAGAGATGAACTTTAATCCCAGCTCTATGTATCATCTGACCTTCATGAACCCTGGTTCTAAGGAGAGGTTCCTGATGGCTTGTTGAGTTCCATGGTTTCAATTGCAGCTGACATGTATAGCTCGTTATCTGAAAGGCAGCCTATAAGATAACACCTAAAGGTTCCCACCTCTTGATATATACATTTTGTGTAATCTCCTATCTCAGGTCTCCTATCTTAAGGATCTTAAATGAGCCTCGTTACTCATTTCTCATGAACAGAATATGACAAAAGCGATGTGATTAACTTTTAAGGTTAGGTAACAAAGAATTTGTGGCTTTCATCTTAGACACCTGCTCATACTCTCTTGCTTGGTCACTGTAAAGTAAATAACGTGCCATAGTTTTTAGCTGCCCTATGCAAAGGCCTGCATAAAAAGAACTCAGATAAGTTTCTGAATAACTCAGCAAGGAACTGAATTCCACAGCACAAAAGCCCACACAGCATAAAATCCTGTCATCCACGAGAGAAGTAGCTTTTGTATTTCTCTGACTGCTTGAATGGTGTTTCATTAAATATTTAACAACCAGAATAGTGCATGTAGTTCCAGAATGAATCTTAGCTGATATTTTTATTTATATTTTGCTTATATTAACAAATAAGACACAAATAAAACAACAACGATATGTGTGAGAGCTTCTTGCATTCATTAGTAACATTTTTGCTAAATTTGACAATAGCTTTAAAATATTCAAACAGCTCCTCGAGTACTTTTGTGCTCTTCGCAATCTAAAAAAAATGAAGACACTTTTAAAATTTAATCTATATTGACATTTTTTATCACTTAAATGTAGACATAAATATAGACAACATAAAAAATCAAGAAGTGATGTGTATGATTGTGATGTCCTCTCATTCTGGCTGATTTCAAGCTACCAATAATATTGATCACAGAACTGAAAAGTTATATTTATGACCACAATACTTTTTAGTATTTCTGCATCACCTGAACAATAGAGATATCAATAATCTCTAAAGCTTAGATAATATCAAAATGTAATAAATTATTAGGAAGTGAGTTTTGAATACTTGTTATGTTGGGGGTTAATATTATTGAGATGTAGGTTACATAATTAAACTTAAATATTGATTTAGTTTAACAATTAAATCAAGTACTTTCTGAAATTTTATGTTGCTGTCAATCCACTGTGGGGATCGTTCCCATGTGAGGCCCCTCAGAATTGGGCCTCGCCATATGGTGAGCTTGAGCCCAGACTCAGTTTCCCGTTGGAGGCAGTCGAGCTATGGGAAAGTAGGAACTGCAGGTAAAGGAATCACAAAAAGAACTTTGTGAGACTGTGATGTGGCCTGCAT
>CAUYQU010064219.1:0-86026 GCA_963574635.1 Cheracebus regulus
TTTTTGCAGTGGCTGGTACTGGTTGTTTCTTTCTGTGTTTAGTGCTTCCTTCAGGAGCTCGTATAAGGCTGGAATGGTAGCAACGAAATCTCTCAGCAACTGCTTGTCCGTAAAGGATTTTATTTCTCCTTCACTTATGAAGCTTAGTTTGGCTGGATAAGAAATTTTGGGTTGAAAGTTCTTTTCTTTAAGGATGTTGAACATTGGTCCCCACTCTCTTCTGGCTTGTAGGGCTTCTGCCAAGAGATCCACCGTGAGGCTGATGGGCTTCCCTTGGTGGGTAACCTGACCTTTCTCTTTGGCTGCCCTTAGACTTTTTTCCTTCATTTCGACCCTGGCTAATCTGATGATTACACGCCTTTAGGTGGCTCCTCTTGAGTAATGTCTTTCTGGTGTTCTCTGTATTTCCTGGACTTGAATATTGGCCTGCCTTGCTAGGTTGGGGAAGTTCTGGATACTATCCTGAAGAGTGTTTTCCAGCTTGGATTCATTATCTCCATCACATTGAGGTACACCTATCAAATGTAGATTAGGTCTTTTCTCATAATCCCATATTTCTTGGAGGCTTTGTTCATTTCTTTTCACTCTTTTTTCTCTATTCTCGCCTTCTTGTTTTATTTCATTGAGGTGATCTTCAGTCTCTGATATCCTTTCTTCTGCTTGGTCGATTCAGCTACTGAAACTTGTGTATGCTTTGCGAAGTTATCATGTTGAGTTTTTCAGCTCAATTAAGTCACTTATATTCTTCTCAAGGCTGTTTAATCTCATTAGCATTTCATCAGATTTTTTTCAAGGTTCTTAATTTCTTTGCATTGGGTTAGAATATGTTCTTTTAGTTCAGATAAATTTGTTATTACCACCTTCTGAAGCCTGTTTCTGTCAATTCATCAGACTCATTTTCCATCCAGCTTTTTTCCTTTGCTAGAGATGAGCTGTGATCCCTTGGAAGAGGAGAGGCATTCTGGTTTTGGGGTCTTCATCCTTTTAGCTCTGATTTCTTCCCATTTTTGTGGATTTATCTACCTGAGGTCTTTGTAGTTGGTTACTTTCAGATGGGGTCTGAGTGGACATCCTGTTTGTTGATGATGAAGTTATTTCTTTCTGTTTCTTAGTTTTCCTTCTAACAGTTAGGTCCCTCTGCTGTAGGACTGCTGGAGTTCCACTCCAGATCCTGCTTGCCTGGGGATCACCTGCAGTGGCTGTAGAACAGTAAGGGTTTCTGCTGGTTTCTTCTTCTGTTATGTTAGTCCCAGAAGGATACCTGCCAGATGTCAGCCTGAGCTGTCCTTTATGAGGGTGACTCTTTGGATCTGTGGGGGTTGGGAAGCTGCTTGAGGAGACAGCCTGTCCTTTATAGGAGCTCAAGTGTTGAGCTGTGAGCTCCATTGTTCCATTCAGAGCTGCTGGGCAGGTACATTTAAGTGGGCTGCAGCGGAACTCATAACCAGCTTTTTCCCTAGGTGCTCTGTCCTGTGAAGGTGGGAATTTATTTATAAGTTCCTGATGTGCTGCTGCCTTTTTTCAGAGCTGCCCTGCCCAGCAGGGAGGTAGCCTAGTTATACTCTGCCAGCAGAGATGTGGCTGAGCAGCGGTGGGCTCTGCCCAGCTCATGTGTGTTCTCAAACACTTTTGCAAATAATCCACTGAACTCATATGATAAGCATCACACATTTTAGAAGTGTTTCATATGATTTATTTCAGTTCACCATTATAGAAACCACTGTAATGATATAATTAGAATACAATGTTTTTTGGATCTTGTGTTCCTTTAACCGCTTTACCTTAAACCTCTGGTTCCAGATCAATTCTTGAAATTTCCCTGAATTATAACATGTAATGGAGTGAGTTATGTATACAATTTTTTTTTGTTACTAGAAACTGTGTAATATTTCCTGTGAGTATGCTATCAGAATAGAAGGTCATAATTTCTATAAACATGCACAACTGACTATTGTGTTTAAAGTGGTAAAGCCTCATTTATTTCATAGTATTATGAATCTGTTTATTATCTGAAAGGTCACAATGAAGTTGTTACCCAGAGGAAATAAGATTTATCCCAATTGCTGTTTTGTGGAGCTTAGTGCAGACACTGTACTGTTTTGGTTAGGTGTTGAAAACTATGAAAATTTCCAGACTTCAGCAGATAATTATTTACTTTAATTGTTAAAAATAATAATGGTAAGAATTTAAGTTTTTGGCCTGTGTGTTTTTAAACAGAAAAATAGCTGAATGTCACTGTTTTAACATGAACATCACATAAGAAGCACATTCTTATTCAATGTTTTCATTACACTATTAATAAGAAAATTTCTGAAAAGGGGACATGGAGAAAGAAGTAAAAAACACATTTTTACCTGGACTCATTTTGATAAGCCTTTCCATTTAATATCACATCTTAAACTTATTTCTTTACTTTCATTTGTAAATATAGATAATAATTGCTTTTACTATGGGGCCCCTCATTAAGGAAACAGAGGGAATAAATATATTGGGGTACCTACTGTATGCCACTCTTGTCAATAGCTGCTATATACCTATTATCTCATTTATAGATATTTATGGGTGTTATTAGTGGAAAATCCCTTGAAAGTGTTTGAGATTATTGACTTCAATGCTTGTATTTTTTTTTTTAATTTTGAAGTTTAAATTTGGTGGGTACATATATATATTTATGAGGTACATGAGATGTTTTGATACTGTATGTTTGTATTTTTAAACAAGAACCTCAAATACTAATAGGATATGGGATAAATGGAATCTATATAAAAACAAGTATATCAAAATGCCTAATCCGGAGTTTGAAATAGCTATTGTTTAAGATAAGCAAATAATCCCTGTGGTAAATTATAGGTTTTATATACATCAAATCTAAAAGGTAAATCTGCTTGTCTAAGACTTTGAAGATATAGGCATGCTTAGTTTAGACTGGACACTTTCTTGGATATTAACTATTTACACAGGAGTAACTATCCCTCATGGAAAGAAATATTTGCAATCATCAATCCATGTTATAAAATCCTATGACAACACTGCAGCAAGCAATACTGTCTCTGGAATGCAAAACAGAATTTAACCAAAGCAAATGGTGTTAAAGAAAAATACCACAATGGCTTTAGGGAAACTGCTGTTTGAGCTGGGTTTAATTGGTGACAAGGGATGGAAGAAATACTTTCTTTTTGTTTTAAGGGGAACATTTTACATAAGGGCCATTTTAATGTAGATTATAAGTTTAAGCTGGTTCAATGAGCCTAAGTAACACAGAAATGCATAAAATTCAAAATTTCATTTTGGCCTCAATGTTCCTATGCACACTTGGACATATAGCTAAACACAGGTAGAGATGACAAGAAATAACATTCTCATGTAGTTGAGTCACCATTTAGATACCATATGGTGTTATGGTTTTATGTCTCATCCTTTCTTAACTGTAAGACAGTAAGTCCGAAGGGCATTGTTTATTGAACAAAAGCTGATGCTGGGCCGAGTCTCTCCTTTTGAAATTGAAATAACAAGTAGAGAATATAACAATTGTAACTGATACCTGGTTTATGCCCAGGATAAAAATTTTACTAGAAAAGACAGGGTTGGTTCAGTATGAGCCAGCCCTACTCCTAACAAAGGAGTAATGACAGGTGCCTTGACAGCAAATAGCATTACAAAAGCAAAATTTGTTAACAACCCTTACTTGTATAAATTCTTGGTTCTCCTCTATAGTAGAAGGGGAAGAACTGAGATGTTTTAGGACATGAGAGAGCAATGGAAAGTCAAAACCAACAGAGACAGGTGTCATTTCTATGAGCTATAAACTCCTCAAGGTCAAGCGCCATTCCTAATTTGTAATTTGTAGCCCCATTTTGCCTAACACAGTAATCTATACTAAGTGTATGTGCAATAAATATACATTGGTGGAAATACTGGCTCTGAAGCGTCAAGGTGCCTTAAGACACAATGAGAAGCAATTAGATGATCACGAACCTTGAGAGAATGGACAGTAACCCTTTTACTGAGTTAAGTGACCTAATATTTAGATATGTAAGTACTAGGTATCCTTCAAGGATGCTGTCCTTCGGGAGTTAGCCTCCTCAAATAATAACACGTATTACAGAAATCCAACCAAACATTTATTCCAGCCCTCTAAGCAAATTATCTGTAATTAGGCAGTGTCTTAGGTTTAACAACTTCAAAGAGAATTATCAGAGCAAGGATAATTCTTAGAAAAATTTCAGAAAACTGAAAGCCTATATTCTATTCTTTTAGTAGGAAAAATGTCAACATTGTATTTATTTTTAATCAATGATAAATATCACAGCAAAAACAATGTTCTAGAAACTACTACTCATGCTGCATAATGAGGTTAAAACATAGGTAAATGGAACAAATGGCAAGACAGTGGGCTCTAATTCCCCTCTTCAAACATCTAATCATCAATGCGGTAAATCCATTTCATCTCTGTCAATTGAGCAGAGGAATTAGAGTGATTTTTTACATAAGGCTCATTAGAAAAAGCCAAATTTGAACCAAATTTTGCACGACGTCGATCCTTATTGAAGATGGCCCATTACCATTATAAAAATATTTGTCATAAGGATTGTATGAGATGGTAATAGATTATGGTGTTAGTTTAGTATGTGATATGAAAATTAATCTAATAATCAAGAGGCTTCTTTAATGGAAAAATACAAAAATAGCATTTATAAATCAAGGAAAGCTCACATGAACAAAGCTTGATATACGTGGGAAACAGAAATATATCATGACAAAAGAACAGCTGTAGGAGAAAATGCTGTTCTTGGAAAGTAAGCAGCACCTGAGTTTAAAAGGTCTTGCTGCATTGTCGGTTTTAAGGAAAAGTCTGATGTTCATTTATAATAATAAAAATGAAACTTTATAAAGCTATTGTTATATAAGGATGATATTATTTTAAAGTGCTAGTGTACTCCAAAATAATCAATTTTGCTCAGTTTTTTCTAAAGCTGATTTTAAAGGACATCTCACAAAGAAAGAAGACTTATTTGCAAAGGACACTGCAGGAAAATAGATATTTCATTCTTCCATATATATAGAAAACCATCTTCTCCTCTTTCATTTCTACCTCTGAAGAAGAGGCATTTCTCTTTTCTATTCTTTTTTGACTGGTGCTCTTGAGCCCATTTCTTCTCAACATTCCTGTGGCCTTACTCTATCAATTGCCCCTTCTCCATGTTTGTTATCTTCAAATTCGTCTTTTCTACCGTTTTCTTTCTCTTGACTTACACACATATCCTGGTTTCCTTACCCTCAAACTAAAACAAACAAACAAAAACTGTTTTTTGACTCTGCCTTCTTTGAGCTCTGTTTCTCTTCCTCTGCTCCATAGTTAAACTTAGCCATCTACACTTGCTGTTTTGCAGTTTGGCTATGATTCTACTTCATTTTGCTTACATTCCTCTCGTGCAACTGAAACTACACTTTGAGCAGGTTTCATAAGCAGGCATCAACACACAGCAATGGAAGATTCTCAGAATGTACATCAGAAAAAAAATAAATCTCGATTTTCACTAACCTAATATTTGACATTACCTTCTGTTGTAATTATAGACAACAAACCACAAGAAGATTAGCAGTACCTGTGAATCTGTCAACAGTAGAAATCACAGATATTTTTATATCACATAACTGTCATTGCAGATGTCTTAAATTGTTGTTTACATACATCAAAACTTTAGAATTATGATAGTTATTAGATTGTACATGATTGCAGTCTTCCTGTCTACAGATGCTTATGCCATATAGACAGCAAACTATTCAGCAACTTTGCACTTACTTGTTCATCCACCAAACAATGAAGTGATATGTTATCTCATTGGTTACCCAGGCATATAAGTTACTTTCTGATATTCTCTACCTATAATTGATCATTGATCAACACATGTCCAGAGGTGATTTAAATACCACTCCAGAGTTTAATGTTTTTACTAAATATATTTATTCAAGTAACAGCGATGTTGACACTGACATGTCTCTTGAAAAATAAAGCCTAATTTAAATTTTTTCATATTGCATTTTATTTTTATTTTAGTTTTTCACTGGTGAATAAAATTGTACATATTTTTATATACAACATAATGTTTTGATATACATATGCATTGTGAAATGACTAAATCTATCTAGTTGACATATATATTACCTCACATAGTTATCATTTTTGTGATGAGAACACTTAAGATTTGTTCTTAGCATTTTTCAAGAATATTGTTATTAACTATAGTCTCGATGTACAATTTCTTGAACTTATTCCTTCTATCTGAGAGTTTTTCTCCTTTAGCTAACATCTCCACAACACCCCCCTTCAAATACTCCAGCCCATCATAGCCACCTCTCTATAATTCTAATATCTAATATTTTATATTCCACATATGAATGAAATCATGCAGTACTTGCATTTCTGTACCTGGTTTACTTCACTTAACCTAATGTCCTCCAGATTCATCCATGTTGTCAGAAAAGGCAAGATTTTCTTCTTTCATAGCTGAATAGCATTCCATTTTGTATTTATGCCTCATTTCTTTTATCCATTCATTCACTGCTAGACATTTTGAATAATGCTGCAATGAACATGAGAGTATAGATATCTAATTGGCATACTGATTTAATTTCCCTTTGATATATACCCAGTAATGAGATTGCAAGATCATATGATAGCTCTGCTTTTAGTTTTTTGAGGATACTTTACACTGTTTTCTGTAAGGACTGTATTGACTTATATTCCCACCAACAGTTTTCAAATGCTCCCTTTTGACCTCATATTCGTCAAAATTTATCTTTTGTCTTTTTGACAACGGCCATTCTAACAGGTGTGAGATGATATCTCCTTGTGGCTTTAAATTACATTTCCCTTATGATCAAAGTGGTGAAGCATTTTTTCATATACTTCTTGGAAATTTGTGTGTCTTCTTTTGAGAAATATCTATTCAGGTCCTTTGCCCATTTTAAAACTGGATTGTTCTCTTGATAATGAGTTGTTTAAGTTCTTCATATAATTGTATATTAACTCCTTAACAGAGGTACAGTTTACAAATACATTCTCCTATTCTATAAGTTGTCCTTTTACTTTATTGATTGCTTTCTTGGCTTTGTAGAGCTTTTTAGTTTGATGCAGTTTCAGATGTTTATTTTTGTTTTTCTTGCCTGTGCTTTTGGTGTTATATTTTAAAAATCATTAAAATGACTAATGTCATGTAGTTTTTAGCCTATGTTTTCTTCCAGAAGTTTTATAATTTTGGCTCTTAGATTTCAGTATTTAATCCATTTTGAGTTGATTTTTGTACATGATATAAGATAAGGGTCTAGTTTCATTCTCCTACATGTGGATATCCAGTTGTTCCAACAGCATTTATTAAAGAGACTGTTCTTTCCCCATTGTGTTTTTTGATGTCTTTGAGGAAAATCAGCTGGCTGAAAATTTAATCCTGGGCTCTCCATTATATTCCAGTGGTCTCTGTGTCTGTTTCCATGCCAGTATCATGCTGGTTTTGTTACTATAGCTTTGTAGTGTATTTTGAAGTAACAGTGTGAAACCTCTTGTTTTTTTTTTTGTTTGTTTGTTTTTGTTGTTGTTCAATATTGCTGTGGGTATTCAGGGTATTTTGTGGTTGCATATGAAGCTTAGGATGTTTTATTTCTATAAAGAATATCCTTCATGTTTTCATAGTGATTGCATCAAATCTGTAGATTGCTTGGGTAGTATGGACATTTTAACAATATTGATTCCTCTAACCCATGAATGTGGGATAGCTTTCCATTTATTAGTGTCTTCAATTTCTTTCATCAATGTTTTATAGTTTTCAGTGTAGGGATGTTTCACTTCTTTGGTTAAGTTTATTCCTAAGTATTTTTTCATAGCTATTATAAATGGGATTGTTCATTTCTTTTTGAGGTAGTTTATTGTCATTGCATAGAGTATCCTTGTCTTATTCCAGATCTTAAAGAAAAAGCATTCAACTTTTCCCATTAGGTATGATGTTAGCTGTGGGTTTGTCATACAAGGCCTTTATTTTGTTGCAGAACATTTATGTCTAATTTTGCAGGTTTCTATCATGAAAAGGTGTTGAATTTTGTCAAATGCTTTTTTCTGCATCAATTGCAATGAGCATATGGTTTTTGTCCTTATTCTATTAATGTGTTGTATTGTATTTATTGATTTGCACAAGTGGAACCATCTTTTCATTCCCAGGGAGGAATCTCACTGGGTCATGGTGAATGATCTCTTTAATGTGCTGTTAACTTTTGTTTGCTAATATTTTGTTGAGGATTTTTGCCTCTATTTTTGTCAAGGATATTGGTCTGAAGTTTTCTTTCCTTTCCTTTTCTTTTCTTTGTAGTTTTTTTTTCTTTTTGTACTGTCTGGTTTGGCTTTCATATCAGGACAATGGTAGTCTTATAAAACCAGTTTGGAAGTATTCGCTCCTCTTCTATTTTTTTGTAATAGTTTGAAAAAAATTGGTATAAATTCTTTTCAAAATATTTGATAGAATTCAGCAGTGAAGCCATCAGACACTGAGATTGTTTTTGATATATGATTTATTACTTATTTAATCTTCTTATTCATTACAGGTCTATCCAACTGTTCTATTTTTTCATAATTTAATATTCATAGTTGTAAATGCCCAGGAATTTATCAATTTCTTATAGGTTAGCCCTTTTTTTGGTATGCAATTTTTCATAATACCCTTTTGTGACTTTTTGTATTTATGTAATATCATTTATAGTGTCTCTGCTTTCATTACTGATTTTATTATTTATTTGAGTATTCTCTCTTTCTTCATCTAGCTAAAAGCTTGTCGATTTTTCTTATCTTTAAAAAAAATCATCTCTTAATTGCCTTGATCTTTTCTATTATTTTTCTGATCTCTATTTTATTTATTTCTACGGTAATTTTTATTATTTCTTTCCTTCTATTAATTTGGGGATTTGTTTCTTCTTTTTTTTTTTAATTCCTTGAAGTATAATGTTAGGTTGTTTGAGATCTTCCTTCTTTCATATTATAAGTATTATTGCTACAGACTGTTTTTAGAACTGCTTTTGCTGTATCCCATAAGTTTAGTATGTTCTGTTTCCATCTTTGTTTGTCTCAAGACATTTTTAATTTCCTTTTTAGTTTCTTCTTTGACAAACTGATTGTTTCTGAGCATGCTGCCAAATTTTCACCTTTTTATGAATTTTCTGAAGTACCTCCTGTTATTGATTACTAGTTTTATACTATTGTGGTTATAAAAGATACTTAATATGATTTTAATCATCTTAAATTTGTTAAGACTTGTGTTGTTGTCTAACATCTTTTCTATCCTGCAGAATGTTCCATGTCCAGTTGAAAAATGTGTATCCTTTAGTTGTTGGATGGGTTGTTTTATATATGTCTGCTGGGCATAATTTGTTCTAGAGTGTAATTTAAGTCCAATGTTTTCTTACTGATTTTCTGCCACAATAATATGGCCATTTAAATTGCTTATATTTTACATGTGTTGTTGATAGTCCTTGAGGGCATAGCAAAATGGCTGAATAGAAGTCTTCACTTTACTGATTATTCTCTGAACAAGAACACCAAATTAAACAACTGTCCACACAAAAGAACATCTCCATGAAAAGCAAAAATCAGATACATGATCACAGTACCTAGTTTTAACTTCATATCAACGAAAGAGGCACTGAAGAAATTAGGAAAGAAAGACTTCAATTGCTGAAGCAATACCTCCCCCGTCCTCCAGCAGTGGCCTCATGGCATGCAGAGACAATATGTGTGCTTGAGTGGGGGAGAATGCAGTGACTAGGGATTTTTCATTGAAACTCAGTGATGCCCTGTAACAGTAGAAAGCAACACCATGCAGAACTGAGCTGGCATCCATGGATGGAACATTTAGAGCAGCCCTAGCCAGGGGGGATTCAACCATTTCAGTCGTCAGAACCTGTGTTCTGGCAAGCTCCACCATTGCAGGCTAAAGTGCTCTGGGGTCCTAAATAAACTAGAAAGGCAGTCTAGGTCAGAAGAACAGTAATGAGGGGACAACTGCTGGTATAGTGTTGGGTTCAGTGAACTTGAAGACACATGACCTAGTGAGACACTAGCTGTGGTGACCAAGAGAGTGCTTGCACCACGACCCCTGCCCCAACCCCAGGAAGTTTAGCTTATACCTACAAGAGAGAATTCTTCTTTCTGCTTGAGTAGAAGAGATGAAATAATACGGAGAACTTTACCTTGTCACCATAATGCCAGATCAGCCACAGTAAGGTACAGCACTGGGTAAAGTCATAAGGTCCCTTTTCCATGCCCTAGCACTTGGATGGCATATCTAGACACGTTCTGGGCCAGAAGAGAACCTGCTGTCTTGAAAAGAAAGGCATAATCCTAGCAGGATTTATCACCTGCTGATTAAAAAGCCCTTGGTCCTTGGAAGTAGTTGTCATTGGCCTTGGATGAGAATCAGAGACATGCTGGATTCAGATATAACTTAGCACATTCCCAGCTGTAGTGGCTACAGATACATGGAGAGACTTTTTCTTCTTGATAAAAGCAAGGGAAAATATAAAGGAGACTTTGTCTTTCAGCTTAGCTACCAGCACAGCCACAGTGGGGAAAAGTATGAAGAGGGCCCTCGGGGTCCAGGATTCATGGGTTTGGTCCTTAGATGGCATTTATGGACCTACCTTGGGCCAGATGGGAGTCCACAGTCCTGAAGGGAGAGACCCAGGCCTGGCAGCATTCACCACAAAATGGCTGAAGAGCCCTTGTGCCTTAAGGAAACATTGGTGATAACCAGGCAGCACTTGCCAAAGGCCTGGGGCGATGGTGACCACCGGAAGTGACTGCTCTGCTTATGAAAATGGGAGGAAAAAGTGGGAAGAACTTTGACTTGTGGCTTGGGTGCCAGTTCAACCATAGTAGAACAGAACACCAGGTAGATTCCTAAGGTTTTTGACTCCAGGTCCTGGCTCCTGGGCAGCAACTCGGGACCTGCCAGGGGAAAGCAGAAACTTGCCACCCTGAAAGGAAGGACATATGCCTTTCTGGCTTCACAACCTGCTGATTTTAGAGTCACAGGGTCTTAAGTGAATATAGGTGATAGCCAGTGAGTGGTTACCGTGGGATTGGGTAGTACCCACTAATGGGTTGGTTTCAGGCATGACTCAGCACATTCCCAGTGGTAGTGATCACAGGAGTGCTTGTGTCACCCTTCCCCTAGCTACAGGCATCTCAGCACAGAGAGAGATACTCCATTCATTTAGGATAAAGGGAAGAACAAGAGTCTCTGACTGAAAATAGAGAATTTTTCTGAATCTTACCCAAGACCACTAAGGCAGTAGCTCTAGGAATATTCAAGAGCCATGGCATTACTGGGCTTGGGGTGCCCCCTAATGCAGATTTGGCTGCAGTGACCAAAGTGTTAGATCACAACACTCAAGTTTCTTCAACTACCTGGAAAGCCTTCCCAAGAAGGACAGGTACAAACCAACCTAGACTGTGAAAATGTCAATAAATACTTAACTCTTCAATGACCACACACTGTTGAACACCTATAAGCACCTAGACCATCCAGGAATACTTGACCTCACCAAGTGAACTAACAAAGAACCAGGGACCAATCCTAGAGAGATACGTGATCATTTAGACAGATAATTCAAAACACTTTTTTAAAGAATACTCAATGAAATTCAAGATAACACAGAGAAAGAATTAAAGATCCTATTAGATAAAACAATCGGTACCAGCCATTGCAAAAATGTACCAACTTGTAAAGACCATGGACACTATGAAGAAACTGCATCAACTGACAGGCAAAATAACCAGCTAGCATCATAACGACAGAATCAAATTTACACATAGCAATAATAAACTTAAATGTGAATGGGCTTAATGTCCCAACTGGAAGACACAGACTGGTAAATTAAATAAAGAGTCAAGACCCATCAGTATGTTGTATTCAGGAGACCCATCTCATATGCAGAGACACACATAGACTCAAAATAAAGGGATGGAGGAATATTTACCAAACAAATGGAAGACAAAATAAAGCAGGAGTCACAATCCTAGTCTCCGATAAAACAGACTTTAAACCAACAAAGATCAAAAGAGACAAAGAAGGGCATTATATAATGGTAAAGGGATCAATGCGACAAGAGCTAACTATCCTAAATATATATGTACACAATATAGGAGCACTCAGATTCATAAAGCATGTTGTTAGAGACCTACAAAGAGACTTAGACTCCCACAAAATAACAGTGAGAGATTTTAACACCCCCCAGTCAATATTGGATCAATGAGACAGAAAATTAACAAGGATATTCAGGACTTGAACTAAGCTCTGGAGCAAGTGGATCTAACAGACATCTACAGAACTCTCCACCACAAATCAACAGACTATACATTCTTCTCAGTACCACATAACACTTACTCTAAAATTGACCACATATTTGGAAGCAAAACATTCCTCAACAAATGTAAAACAACAAAAATCATAACAAACAGTCTCTCAGAACACAGTGCAATCAAATTAGAACTCAGGATTAAGAAACTCACTCAAAACAACACAACTACAGGGAAACTTAACAATCTGCTCCTGAATGACTACTGGATAAATAATGAAATGAAGGCAGAAATAAAGATGTTCCTTGAAACCAATGAAAATGAAGACATAATGTACCAGAAGCTCTGGGACACATTTAAAGCAGTCTGTAGAGGAAAATTTATAGCACTAAATAACAGCAAGAGAAATGAGGAAAGATCTAAAATTCACACCCTAATGCCATGATTAAAAGAACTAAAGGAGCAAGATCAAACAAATTCAAAAGCTAGCAGAAGAAAAGAAATAACTAAATCAGAGTAAAACTGATAGAGATAGAGAAATGAAAAATTCTTAAAAAAAATCAATGAATCCAGGAGCTGTTTTTTTGAAAAGATCAACAAAATAAACCAGAAGCCAGTCTAATAAAGAAAAAGAGAGAAGAATCAAATAGATGCAACAAAAAATGATATAGGGGATATCACCACTGATCCCACAGAAATACAAGCTACCATCAGAAAATACTATAAGCCCCTCTATACAAATAAACTAGAAAATCTAGAGGAAATTAAATTCCTGGACATGTACACCCTCCCAAGTCTAAACCAGGAAGAAGTCAAATCCCTAAATAGACAAATAATAAGTTCTGAAATTGAGGCAGTAATTAATAGCCTACCAATCAAGAAAGTTCAGGACCAAACAGATTCACAGCCAAATTCTACCAGAGGTACAAAGAGGAGTTGGTACCCTTCCTTCTGAAACTATTCCAAACAATAAAAAAGAGAGACTCCTCCATAAATCATTTTATGAGGCCAGGATCATCCTGATATCAAAACATGGGAGAGACAGAGCAAAAATATTTCGGGCCAATATCCCTGCTGAACATTGATACGACAATCCTCATTAAATACTGGAAAACTGAATCCAGCAGCACATCAAAATGTTTATCCACCACAATCAAGTCAGCTTCATCCCTGGTATGCAAAGCTTGTTCAACATACCCAAATCAATAAATGTAATCCATCACATAAATTGAATCAATGACAAAAACCATTATCTGAATAGATGCAGAAAAGGCCTTCAATAAAATTGAACACTCCTTCATGCTAAAACCTCTCAATAAACTAGATATTGATGAAATGTATATGAAAATTTTAGCAGCTATTTATAACTAACACAAAGCCAATATTTTACTGAATGGGCAAAAACTGGAAGCACATCCTTTGAAAACTGGCACAAGACCAGGATGCCCTCTCTCATCACTCATATTTAACATACTATTGGAAGTTCTGGCCAGGGCAATCAGGCAAGAGAAAGAAATAAAGGATATTGAAATAGGAAGAGAGGAATTCAAATTTTCTCTGTTTGTAGGTGACATGATTGTATATTTAGATAACCTTATTGTCTCAGCCCCAAATCTCCTCAAGCTGATAAGCAACTTCAGCAAAGTCTCAGGATGCAAAATCAATGTGCAAAAATCACAAGCATTCCTATAAATCAATAATACATAAACAGAGAGCCAAATCATGAGTGAACTTCCATTCACAATTGCTACAGAGAGAATAAAATACCAGGAATACAACTTACAAGGGATGTGAAGGACTTTGTCAAGGAGAACTACAAACCACTGCTCAAGAAAATAAGAGAGGACACAGATAAATAGAAAGTCTTTCCATTCTCATGGATAGGAAGAATCAATATGGTGAAAATGGTCATATGGTCTAAAGTAATTTGTAGACTCAAGGCTATCCCCTTCAAGCTACCATTGGCTTTCTTCACAGAATTAGAAAAAAACTACCTTAAATTTCATATGGAACCGAAAAAGAGCCCTCATACAATCCTAAGCAAAAAGAACAAAGCTGGCTACAGTAACCAAAACAGCATGGTACTGGTATCAAAACAGATATATAGACCAATGGAACAGAACAGAGTCCTCAGAAATAACAGCACACAACTCCAACCATAGGATCATTGACAGAACTGACAACAACAAGCAATAAGGAAAGGATTCCCTATTTAATAAGTGCAGCTGGTAAAACTGGCTAGCCATATGCAGAAAACTGAAACTGGACCCCTTCCTTACACCTTATACAAAAATTAACTCAAGATGGATTAAAGAATTCAACATATGACCTAAAACCATAAAAACCCTAGAAGAAAACCTAGGCAATACCCTTCAGGACATGGGCAAAGACTTCATGACTGAAGCACCAAAAGCAATGGTATCAAAAGTGAAAATTGACAAGTGGGATCTAATTAAACTAAAGAGATTCTGCACACCAAAAGAAACTATCATCAGAGTGAACAGGCTATCTACAGAATGGAAGAAAAATTTTGCAATTTTGCCCATCTGACAAACAATGAAGAAATACAAAACCTGAACACACTAATAACAAATAATGAGATAGAAGCTATAATAAAACTTTCTCAGCAAAGCCTGGAATCTGAAGGGTTCACTGCTGAATTTTACCAAACATTTAAAAAAACTAATATCAATCCTACTCAAACTATTTTGAAAAACAGAAGAGTAAGAAAAACTTTCAAATGTATTATATGGGTCCAATATTACCCTGATATCAAAACCAGACAGACATATCAGAAAGGAAAACTACAGGTCAATATCCCTGATGAATATTGGCGCAAAAATTCTCAACAAAATGCTAGCAAATCAAACTCAACAACACATTAAAAAGATCATTAATCATCCGCAAGTAAAATTTATCCCAAGGATACAAGGATAGTTCAACATAAGCAAATCAATCAATGTGGTATATCTTATCAATAGAATGAAAGACAAAAACATAATCATCATTTTAATTGATGCTGAAAACGCATTTGATAAAATTCAACATCCCTTAATGCTAAAAACCCTCAAAAAATACAGGACAGAAGGAACATACCTTAAAATAATAAAAGCCACATATGACAGCTCCATTGCTAGTATCATAATGAATGGGGAAAAATTGAAAGCTTTTTTTTTTTAAGATCTGGAACATGAAGCCCACTTTCACCACTGTTATTCAGCACAGGACTGGAAGTCCTAGCTAGAGCAATCAAACAAGAGAAAGATATAAAGGGCATTTAAATTGGGAAAGAGGAAGCCAAATTATTCTTGTTTGCAGATACTGTGATATTATATTTGGAAAAACCTAAAGACTCCACCAAAAACTATTTGAACTGATAAATTCAGTAAAGTGGCAGAATAAAAAAATCTACATTCAAAAATCAATAGCATTTCCATATACCAAACAGTGAACAATCTGAATAAAGAAATCAAAAAAGTAATCCTATTTACCATATCTACAAATAAAATACCTAATAGTGAACTTCACCAATAAAATGAAAGAGAACTACAATAAAAAGTAGAAAACACTAATGAAAACACTTAAAGAGTACACAAAAAAATGGAAAGATACATCATGATTGTGGATTGTAGACCAATATTGTTAAAATGTCCATACTACCCAAATAAATCTACAAATCCAATGCAATCCCTATCAAAATGCCAATGACATTCTTCACAGAAATTAAAAAAAAATCCTAAAATTTATATGGAACCACAAAAGTCCCAGATTAGCCAAAGTTGTCCTTAGCAAAATGAACAAAACTGGAGAAATCATATTACCTGACTACAAATTATACTGCAAAGATATAGTAATCAAAACAGGATGGTCCTGGTAGAAAAACAGATAGATGAATGGAACAGAAGAACTTCACCTCCAAAAAAAATCCATACCTCTACAGTGAACTCATTTTCAATAAAGGTGCCAAGAAATTACATTGCAGAAAGAATTGTCTCTTCAAAAAATGGTGCTGGTCCACTTATCTTCTCCTTATTCATTCCTGATATTTTTTCTACCTTTACAACTTTGTTCATGTCATTTCCTCCCTCTGGAAAGTGTTGTTCTTTCCCCTTCTGTTGATATCCTGCCTACCCTTTAATACCTAGATCAAGCATTTATAAACCATATCTGACTATATTTGGACAAAAATCATCTCTCATTTTGTGGCTTTTGTTAGTACTATTTTAGGGTAGTTATCTCATACTGTGTGTCTTGTATTTGTTTGAACTATTTTATCTATTTTATTAGAACAAGATCTCAGTAAAGACAGAGAATTACAACATTCACCACAGTACTCTATATATATAATAAGTGTTCAATAAATATTTTGGTAAAGAACAAATGAAACAAGTGGAAAAATGAAAGCACATGTATAGTTTTGAGTTCCTCAATGGATCTGTTTTTATCCCTTACAAAATACAAAAGGAACATTAAGAAATTCAGCCAATAAATTAGTATGCTTTGTTAGTAAGCACCAACATGTCTGTTTGAATAAGTCAACATTTTCCTTATAGACTCTACCAGTTATTTGCCATCTTCTCCCAAAATCTATGAGTAATTCTAAAAGACTTCAAAGCCATTCCTTTATTCAGCGAGAATCGGGAATCTCAAAGCTGTAGTGTTCCAAATATTAATAGTAACCTCAGAAAACACGGATGTAACTCCTCACTAAATTACAAACCTTCTTTGTAATGACATGTGGGAAGGGTGAGAGGAGTACTCAGTAATGCATAACACTGTAAGAACTTGTGGCTGTCTAAATATAGGTATTGATTTCCATCTGCATTGTTCAGTCCAGATATTTAAATTTGAAACATCTAAGTAAGTCTAAATCAAGTCTCCAGTAGAATTTTACAAAGAGGTGTCCATTCAGCCTCTAGAAATATTTTTTTCCATACTCCCTAAAATATCTTTAGGACTCTCAAGTACAGCACAGACTTCTGGAAGTTTTGCAATACTATGCTCCTGGATACATGTTGTGTTATGTCTTCTGAGATTACGTAGAACAAATATCCTACAGTGGAAACATATTTTATAGTGTTTGAGTTGGATGTTTTATGTTAAGTTTTTCAGCCTTTATTTTTTATTTTAATTGGTTATACTCTTTCTCTTTCTTTATCTCGATGCCAAAAAAGTGCCCTATTATAAAGGATTAACAAAGATAAGGGAGTTTGAATTAGAATTGCAGTTGGCTATTACCAGAGTGTAAATGGAGAGGAACAGGGAGTTTCCCCTAATTATAGCAGAAAATATGTAGCAGCAGAAATAACACTGAAATAAACTTTTGTAACAGAGATCATTCCCTTGAACCTCCCCAACTGGTTAGGGTTGGTTTCGGCTAAGGTGGAGCTGGCTCTGCCATTACGTTGTTGTTATTACTGGTAATTGTTTTGTATATTATGCTATGAAATATCTACATGGCATTTTACAGCTTCACATGTAAAGACCAAGTCTGTCTCTTTCAGTTTTAAGGTATCACTTAGGGTAAATACTCAGGTAGGTGGACTTACAAAAAGTAGAATTTCATGTTAATTTTGTAAACATCTCTCACTGCCTTCTTGAATCTCATGTTTACTGTACGCTCCTAATACTTAAAATGAAAGATGTGATGAGATGTTCTGACACAAATCTACCAGCTGTCTCCGACATACATCTTACTTGAGGGGACCAGTCATTCTTCCACCATTCCATTTATGTATCTATTCATTTATTTAAAACGTTTTTATTTTGCTTCCCAGAAGAAAACAAGGGGATCTATTTTGAAAGTTTCTAGATTTCACCTTTTTCGCAAAAAAAAAAACCCCAGGATTTTGATCAGTGTTTACTTGTACAAATGGGGGGCTTCAGTCAACAACTTTTAGGCAGTGCTTGGTATGAACAGACAATTGAGAGATATATAAAGTATCTAATCATTTATGACCCATGAGGCTTTTCTGATATTTAGATAGACAGATTACTTAAGACCAAAATATTCACTTCTACGCAGGGCCAAACTAGAAACAATCCAAATAAAGATACTGAATCAGTCAACAAAACACCTACCGTGAACTCTTAACTGACTCTAGAAATATTACCAAAAAAGATAAGGAAACCCCACACGTGAAAATATTTCAGAATGGTTTGTCTCAAGATTGTCATTTTTGTGGGTCAGCACAGCCCTGCTTAGCATTGAAGAAAAACCACAGTATTACATTTTTTATGCCTGGCTTATTAGAAATGTCAAGATGCATTTCTGTAGGTGTGTACATATATCTATTACATTAGGAACAATCAAATTTAAAAGAACTGTATTGCTTCAAGATGTTCTCTCTGTGTGTGTGTGTGTGTGTGTGTGTGTGTATACACACACATATACATACAAAGATACATTTATATGTATATATGTGTGTGTGTCTGTGTGTGTGATATATGAAATTTACCAAACAGAACATTTATTATTCCCTGGGTTTCCTCTGCATATTATTTTCTAGGTATATAAAGCCTAAAATTAAATACAAATCACAAGGTTTTAGAAATCATTATTTTAATCTCCTTGACGAATACATCTAAATTCTATGAAAGAATTTACATTTTCTTACAGCAATTTAATACCTTTAATTAAACCTTAAAGAATTGTAGACCATACCAGTGTATTGTATATTAAAAGTCGTTCATTTAGACTCATTATGCTATTTTTTCTCTCTGAGGTATTACACATAATTTATAAATCAGGATTTTGAATCTGTGCAATTGTTTCAGGTGTTAAAATATTTTAGCTTGGTGATTTGATGTATAATGCCCTGACCTAATTCCCCCCTTGTATTCTGATTTAACAATGCCATAAGTAGAAAGTTATAAATCCAATAAAATGTTATAGTGGATCTTGTCTATTAGTTTTTGATTAGATGCAGTTGGATTTTTCATAAATCTTGAGATATTTCATAAGAAGTCACATTCACAGTTTTCTTCTCTCCCTCTTTCTCTCTCTAAATATATATGTTTTCACTTCTATATTCAAACAAAATTTAAGTTATTATGGGTAAAAGAAGAAGCTTGTTATTTTCTATGAAGACATCTTACTAAAACCTAACTCCCAGGCCAATTCCCATCACAGGACATTTAAACTAAACATCTTAATTTCATTGCTCATCAGGTGAGTAACACTAAGTTTTTATGAATGTAAGACACACCCAACTAAACCAGTTTTAAGTTTGTACAAATTGCATTGCTCAGATTGGCAAATCGCAGCATAATCTAGTCTCTAGGACATTCCTGAGTCATTAAATTGTTTTAACAAAGACTTCTTGATGTCAACCTTGTCAACACTGATGATAATTGGAGACGAAATGTAGCTGATTCATTCACAAGTAGGACCACTTAAAATTGTATCTCATCTTTATCATCAGTTATGCTACTTCAAGTATGCTACCCTGTGAGAAATGAAATGCCTTTTTGTATTCTGTACAGCAAAAAGATTTTGCTATTCAGTGGAATAATATATTTCAATAGTAGATAGCTAACACTCTTAACCTCTACAAAAAAAAAATTACATAAACTAAGCAGTCAATTTTGAAGCCCAAATCCTCCAAACTACTGAGTTTGGGTTAATTCTACAAGACACGGTGAGTACAGGATAACCACACAGAAACAAGATGATTTGAAAAATTGTTAGCACTTCTCAAGTTTTTGCTCAATGAATTCTTTTGCTGTGCTAGTCTAACTTACTCCATCTTAGCTGCAAAATCCATTTTTGCCTTTCCCTCCCTGCCATGTCTCCCTCAGGTGCATAACTGGGCCACACTGATGCTGTGCTTATGTCACGCTGACACCGTGCTTATCTTACCATATAACTAATGTAACTACATCCTGTTTGGCAAGCACATCTGCTATTGTGAATAACTTTCTTTGAACCCCCCTTGGTGATTGTTTGGAAATATCCTTAGCCACAAACAATCCTGGGAATCTCCTCCCCACTGGTAACTAGGCTTGCTTGTTCTGCTTCTGTAAAATTCTGTTTCAGCTAGACTCCCCCTCCCCTACCTAAATCTAGGTATAAACGGAAATCAAGCCCCTTCCCCTGGGCAGAGAGAATTTTGAGTGTTAGCCGTCTCTCAGTCGCTGACTAATTAATAAAGGACTCTTGAATTAAAACTCAGAGCGTGGCGTTACTCTGTGACTTGCTCGGTTATTACATTGCAAATAAAAATGGCTTGGAACACATCAATGAAGTTATTATTCATTGATTTTTACTGGGGAAAAAGCACAAGATAAAGGGACAAGCTTTCTCAAAGGTCTAGGCACATTTCACTCATTCATTCCTCTATTTATTTGTTTATTCATTTATTTGTTTATGCAGCCAACATATTGTGTGCTCCATCTCTGTGTGAGTCCCTATGCTAGGTTTTGGGGACATGATGATAACCAAAATTCGACAAAGTTATAATGCAGTGTGATAAATGTTATGACAGGTTTCAGCTTAGGACACTATTGAAGCATGCAAGAGGAGAATTTAATTCAGCCAGAAAAGGCATTTTAAGGATAGTGACATATAAGCTTAAATGTGAAGCCCAGGCAAATGAAGTAGTTGAGTATTTCAGATGAAGTGAGCAGGCAATGTGTACAAAAGAGTGGAAGAAATGATTTCCAAGCATAGAATCCACTGTTCTCTGACTTTTCATCACATATCCCCTGTAACACAAAAGTTATCCTCCTCTTCTCTTCTTGTGGCAGAACTCAGTTTGCTGGGTTTCTAAAACTTAAGATGAAAATGTAATTGCAGCAAAATGCCTGTAAATACAAAATCCAAGGCATGTGTAGTTTTATGAGAGAGAACCAGCAATTATGAAATATGTGTTCCTTCACAGGGTCCCCCAATCCAATTAGCAACGTGGCATACACAGTAACTCAAGTGCGACAAAAGCTGGTTAAACAGAGAAGCTGACTTATTTGACCAGATATGAACCAGATCATTTTAATGCTCTTGTTTCCATCATTGTCTAGTACATCTTCAAATAAATTTCAGGTGACAACTTATCTCACTTGTCTAAGTCATCTAAGGATTTCCATTTTCAGCCATGTTGGCTGTCATCTAGAATGACTTTAGAGAGGAGGCTGAGAGGAGAGAGAAGAGTGAAAGCAGCAGAAACAAATGTAGTCCATATTTAAATTTGAGTCATTTTATCAGGTGTATTATTAGAGTATCTATAGGTTTTTTAATTGGTAAATAAAATATTCCATGCACTTTCTCCTCGATAAAAAACAATCATGTACTATGTTTTTATATGAATCACACTTGTTAAATGTCAGCATCAATGTGGGGGCATAGACTTAATATGATTAATTTCACCCCTGAATCTTGAATCTTTCTGCCACATAGTTTCTATAACTCTGAGTGACTGCAGTGAAAGCTGCATCAATGGTTCTATTGTACAAGATAATCCTTTATCATCCAAGCATCTTCTCACAAAACCCCTCCTTGTTTAGGAATTAAACATCAGCTACTTCACTTACTCAAATTTTAAAAATCTCATTCTGAATGGTTTGAAATATCCTGAGAGCGAAGTATATGCTATAAACAGAAATTCTGTTTTGCCATTAAGTGGGACCATCTGGGAAGGGCCTGTGGTTATTCTGAGGATGCTTCATGACTTCCAAGTTTTTGTGTGAGTTATTTCTCATCTTGGTTCCAAATGTTGTATTTGTGTTATGAGTGTGTGCAGTTAATTTGGTCTTCACATTCCTCAAGTAGTTTTAACACAACATTAAATGCTGAGGCAAGATGAAAGAAAAAAATACCACTTGTGTTTTGGAGGGATTGTTTGCAGGAGCAGATAGAGTAAAATGAATTTAGTTGGAATCAGTCTTATCTATAAAACAGACAAGAACATTTGTTTCTTTACATGAATTTTGATGATGAGTTTAATAACATGAACAAGTAATCATGTTGCTGCCTCTCCAGAAATTATTATAATAACACCTTCTACTATAATTAAACAGACATTCTCCTAGACGCTCAAACTTTACTAACATTATCTAATTTAAAATTTGAAAACTCTATTGACATAGTGAGCACCTAGGAGTTAATGGTCAAATAACTTTTGTGTGGCTTTCATAAACAGAAAGGGGAGTTGAGGAAAAAAAATCTAGGAAAATAAATTTTAGAAGATACTTCAAACCTCAAAATTGAGGTTTCAAACCTCAAAAATGAGGAAGCCAATGGTAGAAAGAGCATTAAATGGGAGCCAAGAAAGCTGGTTTCAAGTCGTGGCATTGCTAATCAGCTGGGTGAACTTCTGCAACCCACTCAACTTCTGTTGATGTCTGTCTACTATAAAATAGCAGAGATGGAATGAATGTTCTCTATGGTCCCTTTCAGAGCTAGCAGGCTCTGATCAATCTATTCTTTTTTGAGTGCTTGAGGTGGTTCTAATTCTTGAGATGTCAAATTAATAGGGCTCTATTTGCCTCCACATTTAATAAAGCCTCAGAAGGTGTTTCTGTCCTGAGAATGGGCACTGAGGCCAAGGACAGTCTCAGGTATACTGCTTTATTCAATTTATCTGAAACACTGCATTGCAATATAATTCTATGTAGAATTTCCACACAATTTTGGCTTATTTAAACCTCTTTGTATTGCAGATGTGAGTGAAAGGATTAATGGTGGAGGAAAACCTATTCCCAGTTTTTTAGCTGAATATCATGTCTAACCCTTTCCTCCAGCAACCAGCAATCGCTAGGGAAAAGCTGGTGTCACTTTAGATTTATGCCCTCCACACACACACACACACACACACACACACACACACACACACACACACACACACACACACAGACTTTGACACCCAGATTTGAATGATAAAACTTTTCTCTCTTTCTCCTCTTTTCTTTCCTTCATCTTTCTCCTTTTACCCCATCTTTTTCATAATTCCACATTAGATCCGTTGAGGGGGGCAGGGTAAGCCCCTATGGAAGCAGTTTACTGATAAAACAACAGGGGAGTAGTGCCTTCAAATTAGTCATTCTACTCTCTGATTTGAGGGTGCCTATAAACACCTTTAGAACTTGATGATGGGTGACTGTAGAAATAAAAATTGCCTCTCTTTTACAACAGTCGGTAAATTATAAGAAACAAAATGAAAGATCTGGTTCTTCAAAATAATAAAACAGCACAAGTTGAAAAGAATGAGTTACTCTCACTAGAATATATCAAAAGGAAAACTGAATGTTCCCTCTGAAAATAATCTGAGAGGAGCTGGGAAATTTTTCTCTTTATTTAAGTCTGAGCTTATACTGAATGCCTGGTGGTGAGAGGGAATGAGTAGAGTTCTTTATTAAATCTCAGATAATATTTTGATAAAAATGGTACTGACAGTTTTTAAACTGAGGTCTGCTGAAAAGCTAGATTCCCACTACTTTAAGTAAAATGTTGATAGGCTTGAAAAAAATGTATCTATAGCAACCAGAAAAATGCATTGCTTGCAGTAGGCTCTCAGATGTGCATTAGTTGATGGAATGAATAAATTTTAGAAGTTCAGAAGTGAAAAAACAATTAAAGAGTCCAGTCTAATTCAAATTTTCTCATTTAACAAATAGGGTAACTGAGGGTCAGAGGAGAAAGTGAGTTGCAAAGGGTTGCATAACTATGAGTAAGTTCACAAAATAAATTTCCTATGTAAAAGATATTAAAGGCATTTTATATCAGTATTGGTTCTAAAAAGAAGATTATATAGTTAATAGGTACATGCTCTAATTGTGGGAAGTTATAAAGAGCCTTGCTACAAAAGAACCCACTAATGCAATTATGTAATTATAAGGATAAGTGCTTTCAAGTGAGAATTTCTTATAGAGAGAGAGAATGAATGTACTTGAGGCCAGCCAAGGCCAGTCTGAAACAAAACTTTTTCCTTAAACTAGAAATGAAAACAATAAAATTACATTGCAAAATTGGAGTGCACCTTTTTATTAACTACTAAAAATTTTGCTTTGCTTACATAATTCAATTTTAAATCAATAACCAGATCTTTGAGCCCTAAGATAAGACGGGGAGAGAAGGACTAAAAGTTACTTAGCATTTACCCAAACTTTGGTTCTGAGGTCTTGAAAGTTGCCAGCCCGTTATTACAGATGAGTAAATTGAGGCACAGAAATAATAATTTGTCCAGAGGTACACGGTTCATTACTCATGGTGCCCAGAACAGTCTGTCTCCAGCTCTTCCTCATTTAATCATTTATGTGAATACAGTAGAGGTGAATAGAAATAAGCCTGTATTTTCTGTTCACCTCCTAGTATGCTGTTTTTATAAACTAAGAAAGAAGCACACTTATATGGAAATGTTCATTAATATTTTATATTATGAAATAGTAAAGATTTATAATTATAAAGAAATATTGCCTTACCCACAAGTGATATTTTATCATGGGAAAAGTAAAATTATATATTTTTAAAAGCAAGACATTAATCTATTAACCTTCTATGAATATCAAAGTTTCTAAAGCAGAAATGTTTTTATTAAATAAATAATTTATTCATTTGAATGGGAAAAATAAGGTGAAATAATTGAATATTTATTCTTATTTAGTGAACTAAGCTAAATGAAAGCATTAGACACTTGAAAACATTGAGACAAGAAGTATAGAGAACCTCAAGTCCCACATATGTAGAATCTATGATTTTTATACTGACCTTTAATTACAGTATAAAAGAAAAAAACACACAATTAACAGTGAAAATTTTCAATAATTATGCAAATTAAGAGCAGACAATATCCATGCATATTAAAAGCATTCACATATAAAATATTTGTGCTAATTATAAAATGTTCTCATTTATTCATTCAATTAAGTTAAATGAATTAATGCACAATAAAGCATATTGCAAGACAAAATATATTATAAAACATAAGATTTTAAAAACAAAAATAGGACCTAGAGAACCTCTGTCTAGCAACCTCTTGTTAAACAATCTAACCACTTGCATGCCTGAGATTAGAAGGTGCTAATGGTAAAACTGTCCCTATTACCTCCTACATTCGAGGGCAAGAGGAAATGGAAATTGTCCTCTTCATTCCCCTTATGTTTCTGTTAGCATCCTAACAACTTTAATCCTAAGACTTGTCTCTCCATCTAAGTTATTTATACTTTTTTCCCTCTGCCTGCAGCTGTTTGCAAGTGAATTAAGATGATTCAATACCTGTTAAATGGGGATAAGATTCTTTTTGGCTACACAAGACCCCACTTGTATCTTTGCATGACTGTTATCTGGATGCTGATGTAATAGGTTGTTCTTTCTCTCAATTCATCCGTTTCTCTAAGTGGTACCCAAACAATTAAGAGAGGCTGCAAAGAATGGGAAAGATGGCATGGATGAAAGTTTTGGCATGTGACCCTTTGGCACTAGGGTCACACTCCTGAGGATTCAAACCAGCTCTTCATGTAACTTCTTCAAACTTCAATTTCCCTATCTGTAAAATAGCTTGAAAAGATCTACTGAATGGAATTTTTGTCAAGCTTAAAAATGAGATGATAAATGTAAAAACATTTCGGACTATGTCTAGCACATTGTGAGCACACAATAGTTTTTAACCAAACATTAAAAAATAAAAAACAAAGAGCAGGTATCTGTTGACAAGGAGTTCACAATCTACTAGAAAGACATTTGTGAAAGCAGTGTTCATAAGACAACAAAATAAAAGCGATAATTTAAATAATACAAAGTTCTAGGGGAGTAAGGAGGGACAGTCAAGTATTTTCAATTAAAATGAGTAAATAATTTCTTGAAAATAGTAAAAATGAATTTAAAATTCATATTCTATTCATCTGTTTTCCAGGCAAATCATATCTTCAAAAAAATTTTAGTCCAACATCCACATGATCAATACAGGTTTTTAATTTGAGGACTATAAAATAATGTATATCTTTATTGTGTTTTGAAAGTTTGTAACTGATGTAGTAATATTGTTTTATTATACTGTTGCCTTAAACCCTTGTTAGTGAGAGTAATCTGAACATGCAATAGGCATGTAGAAAAGAATGTCACTAAAAAAGATTTTTTACCCTCTGAACTAGCTCGTCAACAAAATATTAAATTTTAAGCATTTTGCTCAGTTTCTTCATCCAGGCATCTGGATAATATTTCAGTTAAAATTAGTTAAAACCTAGGATGGGATTTAATTTGCAACATACATTTTAATTGTATTTCCTCTGTCTTTCAGGATGCATGCACATACAGTATCTCTTTGTACGTATAGCCCATATATTTATTTTTTAAATTACACTGTTGATTCCCTGAGTAGGTCAAAAACACACACAGAAATTCATCAGTCATTTTATTCATTATTAACTGGGATTGTTAACTTTGTTGTCTCAGAAAAGGTACCTTAAAGAAAGATGACAGTGCCAAATTAAAATTTTAAAATGTAGCACTTTCTAACTTATTATGAATATGTTTGGGAAAAAATGCATCAGTTAGTAAAAACTGAGCTGGGGTGGGTCTCAATGTCTAAAGACTGGAGAAATGGTGAATAATGTGATCCAATACATTGATAATTCATTGGGTTTCCCTGTATAGGAAGGATTCTGGTTCAAGCAGTGACTCTTTGCTTAGTAAATATTTCTTTTTTCAAGAGTAGTAATTGGCAAGTGTCTTGGACCATTAATTAACTATCTGATTTGATGCTATCGTTACAGTCTTAAATCCATAACAACTGGTCTGCACAAAGTCCTTACCTGAATATTAGCAGTATTATTTATAACATTTGATCTTTGGCAAACATTACTGAAATTTCCATCTAGTGTTGCACATGCCTCTGAAACTAAAACTGTGGGGAAATATTTTTCAAAGTTTACAAATAGCTCTGAAAAGCCCCGTCTCCATACAGTGATTGGTCTTAGTGACCCTTCCAATCCTGAGATAATCTGACATTACTACAGTGAGATAGTAACTTGGCATTATGTCCAACTCGTTCATGGTAAAACATCATGATTGGGAAATAGAAAGCCTTCTTTCTGAGACCACACCGTTAAGTCAGGCTACATGATATTTAAGCATAGTGATGCTTGAAAAAAAAACAAGATAAGGGTCCCTAGAAAATCATGCATTTCTAGTGACAGTCACAGGTAACAAAAGCATTAATATGCATTCTCCTTTACTGTGCAGTATTCCCCACTTCAATATTTGATTACATCAAATCCTTAATACAGTGGTAATGTGTTATTTTTATTTTTTGCCTTTTAAAATTATATTCCTTAGACTTGACTGTTAATCCAGTCTATTTATTATTGTTATTACTTTCATACTAGCAGTTCATAAAACTATTTATCTGATTGTATTGTAATGTCCTGTTTATTTTCATAAAATTGACACCAAGTAGGAGTTCATATACCTTCAGTATTTAAGCCTCAGTAAAGTAGCTTGGCATGGATAATAAATTATTTGAATTAAAGTTACAAGACTTGAGTACATTCAGACTTTGCCAATGATTTTTTCTATAACCATAAAAAAACCCGCCTAGTTTATTTTAGTAGCTTAAACGTGAAATTCCTCTTACCTACCTCACATGATGCCTTCATAATTAAACATAAAGTGCTTCAAAGATCTTTTGAAAATGCACCCTATTAATGCATAGACTAGGTATTATTTTTTCCTTTCTCTTAACTTCATTAGGCACAGACAGTTAACTCGCAGTTGCCATTGGTTGGTAAATGGCTAGGGGATTTTTATAGGTAACATTTACTGAGAAATTACTATCTGCCAAGGTTCTAATAATGATCAAACCTTGTCATTCTGCTTCAGGATCAATGAAAAAGAAAGCATTTGTGTGCATAATCTCTTAGTCCTCAGATAATTATATAAGATTTATTTCATTATCTTCCCCTTATGTATAAAGAAACCAAGGCTCAAAGAGAAAAGACTAGCTTGAGACTTATGCTGCAAGCTCAAGTATCCTGACATCAAGTCTAAGACTTTGTCTTCTACCTGGTAGCTCTGCCTTCCCATTCCAGTACTGATACTGACTTGATCAATCCCGTAGCCTCTTTGAATCTATTTTTTTTTCACCTGCAAAATTGGACATGGGGTTGAACCTCAGTGGTTCAAATCTGTGAACCAAGGATTCTTTGGGGTATATTCCTGCCTCAAGGAAGGGCTCAAATATATTGCAAAGAATACAGTAATTTACATGTTCATGAGACACAGTCTACAGTAGAGTACATAAATAATATATACTGCAAATATATGTGTGTAAATGTCATTAAGATTAGTAAAAAATACACATTCATTTAAAACCAATACTGAATTTGTTGTAGCTGTTTATTATGTATTTCCTGAATCAAAAGCTACTAAAAGTGCTACCTTTATCTTGGGAGAACTATATTTTGCAATTTTCAAAAGGTTCTCTATATGGCAAAGGTTGGGAATATCTAAACTAAGTAATCTCCAAGACAGCTTTGAGCTTCAAAATTCTATTAAATTGTCATTCATATCAGGCCTTTTTCAGTTATTAGACAGATTAGGGGCCAGGCACAGTGGCTCATGCCAGTAATTCCAGTATTTTGGGAGCCCAAAGTAAGTGAATTACTTAGGCCAGAAGTTTGATACTGGCTTAGGCAACATAGTGAGACTCTAACTTTACAATTTTTTAAAAAAGACAGATTAGGACTGGTTACATGTTTTTCAACCGGCTATGTAGTGATTGACCCATAATACAATTGATCTGATTAGTCACATGAAACCAGTCTAAGTACACTTCTATCTAATAAACTAATTAAAGAGGAGCAGGTAGGAGATTTGAGAAAATAATTGGTTTCAGAAAAGGAATATATTATTATCTTTGTAATCCTTATATCTATTTATTATCTTATGATTCTGGATTGCGTGGGAAATAAGGCCAGTTAAGTAAATTGGTATTAGCCTTCTAGGGGCTTGTAATATAAGATCTTATTATCCTACTACTTTCTTTATCCCTTTTGAAATGTGTCCAGATTAAGGCCAATTCTCACCAACTCCTCTGGCCCAGTCCTAAATAATTTCTTGCTTGTAATATTATAATATCTTCCTAATTGGTTTCCTTTTTTCTGCCCTTATCCCCTCTAGAGTGTATTGTGAACACAGCATAGGAGCAATCACTTTAAAATATAAATCTGACCATGTCATTCACTTTCTCACAACTCCAGTGACTTCCCATGTCTTTCAAAGCAAAAACTGAAGTCTTTCAAATGGTCACATTCCCTACATGATTTGCCTTCACACTGTTCCTCTCTTTTCTATTACTATCTGCATCTACTTGGTCCCTCTATTCCAGCTGTGCCTGTCTCCACTTCTGGAATTAAAGGTTCCCAGAGATAGATAGTTGTTATTCATTCTCTGTGGCTTTCTTGTAATAAGTTGCAGTGGTCTGAATAAGTGAGGGCACTTGCCAAGTGCAGGAGCTCATATTTCAGGGCAAGACATTTACACTTTGATAAGAAAGTTCTATTTTCTATGGCTTGACAAGAAGTGAATCTGACTTTTCAGGTAGCAAAGCAGTGGCAAAATTAACTAACAATCTCATCTGTTTATTTTATCTAGTATTTTCCGGGCACTTTTGACTTTTATATTTTATGTTGACATTTAATGTTTTATGACTTGAGGGTCACCCCTACTTTTAAAATCAGGGAGATTTGACAGACAAAATGATGGCATAGGTCTTAATTTTATGCTTGGGTATTGCACATTGTTCAAATTGACATGTATAATATAGTTAGGAGCAAGTTACAGCACGCACTTAATTATGTGTCATGCAAGCACATTACCAGAGCAGTTTCTGTAGGCACAGCTCCAGTAACAATGTGGGTTTATGCTAAATCACATTTACTGCCACACAATAAAGTGTGAGAAACAAACTCAACAAAGAATTTTTCTATTGACATTTTTGCTGCCATCATGTGCATTATAAAATAGAGGTTCTTAATCATTCTCCAATTTCAAAACCCTTAACTCAGAGAAGAACTATTAAGTCATCAAATATCAAACGAGATATACTTACCCAATACGGTATTCCACACAACACCTTTTACAAACTAATCAACAAAATATAATTCAATAAGAAAAAAAATGAGAAATTGAGAGGGAGTGGTTGGAAAATCCCAGAACACATGTAAGAATGCAACTACAAAGAACCTGTTATTACAGGAGACTTGATTTGAATCATCAAAGCTCAGGTATAGTTATAGTTAAGGGAAAAAAGTAGTGGTAGGAGATGTGGAGAAAAGGTTTGGCTATGGAATGAGCTAGGTTGAATGTTATAATTGCATTCTTGTGACTCTTTGTGCTCAGAAATGAATTTATTGTGTATAGATGCCCTAAAAGGGATATTTTACCAATTTTCTTCAAAGCTAATTAGAATGAACACAAATGCTAGAGTGAAAGAGAAGAAAAGGAAGAAAAAGAGGAGGAAATAAAGGGAGGAAGGAATAGAAAGTGGGAGGCAGAGGGAAGAAAATAGTATTTTCTTAAGTGATTTTCATACACATTCTTAGTACTCTCCATAACCCAACAAGGTAGATATTATTTCTTTGTTTTCAGAGAGGGAAACTGAGGCTGTGAAAAGTTATTTGCCTAAAGTCATGCAGCAACTAAGTGGCTGAGTTAGAATCCAGGCCTGGGTTTGCCTGACCATGCCCATGTGACCATTTCAGTATGCCATACTTCTGTGATAACTCTGACACAGAACTTTGTTTCACAAGTCATGGTCCACATGGGTCCAGGTGGTCCAGTCTATCTTATATCATTAATGAAAATAATATAACAATGTCTATTCTTTTGTACCTATCAAGGATTCAAAATTTATGTTTTTAATACAAATCCAGACATAATCTCATTGGCATCTCTTCAAAAGTAGGGCTTTCCCAAATTCTAGGGAGACTTGTTTGGATTTTCTGCAGAAAGGCAGAAGCAGATGGTGTAGGTTGTCCATGAACTGTTTGCCCCATCAAAGGAGCCAATGGGCTGAAAATATTTTAGAGCAACTTACTCAAATGTATTTTAAAAAATAGGGACAAAGGTAATATCAAAACAACATGATTTGATACACCTGGACATGTCCTAAAGTATGATTTTTGGTTGTGGCATTGTTTTGGAAAGGAAGCAGTAATTATTTACCAATTAACTCCTAGGTTTGCTGCCATATCCTCTTTCATTATAATTTTTGTCTATCGATATTTAAAAGATTAAAAATAAATAAAACATGTACATTAAGTTCTAACTGTAAGTGATTATGAAGCTTCTTTTGGGGTGGTGGAAATGTTTTAGAGTTGGATTGTAGTGATAACTGAACAAAATAAATTTACTAAAACTCATGAAATTATGTATTTAAAATGGTCAAATATATGGTATATAAATTATACCCACATCAATCTGTATTTAAAGAAATGGATTGAATGTAAAAACTAAAATCCAAATTATACAGAATACAGAGTAAAAAAACAAAAGGTACAATTTCAAATTACTGAATAAATATTCTAAATGAGAGCCTTAAAGAGAATAAAAAAGAAATTTTTCTATATAATACTATGCTACACAGAGATTGGTCATTTAAAAATTTCTTTTCATTGCAGTGATAATGTAAATAGTAGTAGCTAAGAGTTATTGATCATAGTAGCATATACCTGGTACTGTTCTAAGTGCTTTACAGGTATTATCTTAATTTGTATTTGCCAATATCTTATGAAGTAAACACTATTAATAGCATATTCATTTTACAGAAGAGATAACTAAAGCAAAGATATTAAGTACCTTCCCAGTTTACACGACCAGAAAGTTTTGAAGCCAGAATTGATAATCTAGATAGTTTGATTTCAGGAGTCTTGCTCTTAACATTTCTAATAAGCTAATTAAATTCTACCTAATTTTGAGACTTAGCTCATGTACTGCTACCTCTGTGAAGTCATCTTCCAGGTACCCCTTTTCTAACTCTTTCACATTAATACTCTATACTCAGTTTTGCTTTTCCCCTGTTTCATGTATTTGTTTGTCATCTTCCCAGCTGGACTCACTGAAGACAAAGAAATATCAAAAAATAGAATGTAAATACGTCATTCTTTTGTATCCTCCACAATGTTTAGCTCATGATCCAACACGTAGCACATGCTTAGTAAACACACGTTTATTAATTGATTCTCTAGGAAATGTTATTATCATGAACACATATGCTACACATATATGAACATTAGAGACTTGAGGCAGTTTCATAAAATTCCTCATACCAAAAGCTCAGCAGATGAGGGATGAAAAATTTTAGAGTGCCAACATTAGTAATGACATTGATTAAACTCATTAGATAATTACTCTTCTATACTCTGCCTGAGTAGACCTACTGAGAAGAAGGTACTTCTAGCATCAATATAAAATATGTATTATGTTCACTTCCTGCAGAATAATATATGCTGAAAAATTTAATATTCTACTGTTCTGGGTCCAAATGAGATGGTTTCATAACTGAAACAGCCTTCTAGGGCTGTCATGGTGGTACTTTTTACCTGAGAAACTAAGATAAACATGACTGGTGCAAAAATCATCAGTAAAATGAAACAAAAAGTGTTACAATGAGGTTGCACTGTACAAAGTTCTGTGTAAAAAATTTTAAAATGTAAACATTGTCCCTGATCTTTGGAAGGTTTTTTTTTCCAGACTATTTAATAACAAATGTTTCCTAAAATGGATGGAAAATATACAAATTAAATTGTTAGCAACAGCTACTTCTGAGGCATGGATTGGGTATGGATGGGCATGTCTAATGGACCTGTCATTTTTGCCTATGCTCATGTATTGTTTAAATTTTATAAAAAGAACGTGTTCACAAATTATTTGTGTAACTTTTTAAAAATTAAACAAATTAGTTAAAAAGAAACTTTCTAGCTTTGCATTTTTTTTTTTTTTGAGATGGAGTCTTGCTCTATCTCCCAGGCTGGAGTGCAGTGACGTGATCTTGGCTCACTGCAACCTCCGCCTCCTGGGTTCAAGCGATTCTCCTGCCTCAGCCTCCCGAGTAGCTGGGACTACAGGTGTGTGCCACCACACCTGGCTAAGTTTTGTATTTTTAGTAGAGTCAGGGTTTCACCATATTGGTCAGGCTGGTCTTGAACTCCTGACGTCATGATCCGCCCACCTTGGCCTTCCAAAGTGCTGAGATTACAGGCATGAACCACCACACCTGGCTGCTTTGTGATTTTTTTTTTTTAATTGGCAGATTTCATGGAAAAGGAGTAGGTACAAATTATTGCTAGGAATAAGTAAAGGTAAACTCAACTTCCCCACCAAACTCATTCTCCTTCTCTCTCTCTTGTCTCCTTCCCTCTCTTTCTTGCTCTCTCTCTCTCTCTCTGTGTCTCTCTCTCTCTCTCTCACACACACACACACTTTCTTAATTAAACAAACTTCCCTCTTCTAAGTCGTTTCCCTCAGATTATCCACACTTTAAAAAATAACAAGTAAAAAAAATATTTTTGAGCTTGACAAATGGCATTTAAATCATTTAGAATGTGATGACAACCAGCAGTCAGAAAAGAAATCGGAAATGTTTTCAAATAAAAATTTAGGAAACACACTTTCTAATTATGTTACCTGACCTTAAGAAAAGGTAAAGGAATATGTACTATCAGAGTATCCAAGATGTCAAGTTCCTATTGTTTTTATTTTTGACATATTTGTTTATATTGATTGGTCTTTTTTGCTTGCATTATTTTTAGACAGGTAGGATCTGCCATTTTTTCAGTCTGATTAGTACTTTTTACATGGTTTTGTGTAAAGTCTTCACTTAAAGTATAGTTGGGGCACAAAGCCAACTTGTGGCTGCGAGTTGATTATTTTCAGTTGATCTTTCCAAGAAATGTGATGTGGCCAGAAATAACAAAAAGAAAAAAAAAATACCATTATTATTGCAGCAAATCTACAGGATTCTCATTTCTCTTTTTAAAAATAAGATAATGAGCAACTCTGTCTAATTTGCTTTCAGAAAATGAAGGAATTAAAACACATACATTTCTCTCCCTTCTCCTCCTCATTTTATTTATGTCCTGTTCATGAAAGATATCATGACATATTGTAGGCTTTTCTTGTCAAACTCTTGGATATGATCTTTAATCATGTTTAATAAAATCATCAGGGCCCCTAGCTTAGAAAACGTACTCTATATATTTAGTTTGCATAAATGTAAACTAATATGGTGCCAGGAATTCCAATCACAGAACAGTGGTGTAAAATAATAGAATAGACTATAAATATAGATCATCATAGCCTACATCAATCATTCAGTAGACTTCGAAACCAATCAACATAATGACATCCTTTATTATGAAAGTCAGGAATGCAACTAAGACTCCCTAGACCTTGCCAGAGGGAGAAAAGGAGCAGGCACACTCATCTCTGCATACCAGAAGAATGACTACCATGGTACATCTCACATAGCACATCTTTGCTTGCAGTATACTATGATCTTACAGCTATTGTCTGACCTGAAAAAAGAATAAAATCCAAAACAAAACAAAAATAGGAACAATAACAATGAATAAAACTATGTCCCCAACCAGAGCTGTCCTTTTCTCCAGAATACTCATTCCTCATCCCAGTGCCGCTCATAAATTTAGAATAAAAAGCACATACATATGTCTCTCCTAAAGGCATGGGTAATAATTCAAATAAAGCACACACTCTAAACAATTATCTACTAGATTACATGCCTTTTAAGGACTCTACTGCTTTGTCTCTCAGGTCTCATAAAACTAGAATAATGGGATGGATGGATGGATGGATGGACAGATTTAACTTTTTCTAACCTTTTTCTTTCTTTGTTTCCTTTTCCTTTTTTTCTTTCTTTCTCTTTCATCTAGCAAGTAATTATTGAGTACTTACTATGTATAAAGTACTGGCTAAGTATGAGATGTGAAACACAATTTATGGAAGTTTCCAGACTAGCTTATCTATAATTATGGTAGAATGTGATAAGTACCAGGGTATGTGAAGTATGGAATAAACATAAAAATTGTACTTATCTGATCCACCTCCCCCCTGAAAATAAAACAAGAAAATAAGGCTTAAATTTTGAAAATGAATATGAGCTGGTCTATAGATTATTGTATGGTAAAAAATGCTTTTTGACTGAATGCTTGTATTTAGCTACAGAGTGGAGAATGAATTTGGGGAGGGCAAAACTGTAATAAAGATGACCTGTTAATAGATTATTGTAGTCGTCCAAATAAGAAATAATGGCAATTTGATCTAAGGCGGTGGCAATGGGTGTGAAACCAATAAAAACTTACTAAGAAGATAGAATCAGTTTGATTCAGCAGCTGATTAGATAAGAAGGAAGACTCAGCAATGACACTCAGATTTTGAGTTGGGCAGTTGGAGAGATGGTGGTGATGCCATTTGTTGAGAGATGAAACACAGAGCAGATCTGAAGGTGGGGATAGTGATGAGTTCAGCAATGGATGTGTTATACTAGAAATGGCTGAGGAACATCCAGCTACAAATATTCGGTAAGCAGCTAGATATTTCATCTGGAACCTAGGAGAAATATCTGGGATAGTGATAGAAATCTGAGAATCATTAGCAGAGATAGTTATTAGAATCATGAGAGTATTTGAGATAATCTAGGGTGCATTACAAAAAGACCCAGGACACCAACATGGACCCATCTAAACTAGCCCATTTACAGGGAGTGGTACATCCACAAAACTTATTTTCTCCTCTGAATATTGATTGGGTTATTTATCTATTCATTCAATGAGTGTTTATTAGGCACATACTAATGAGTGTTTATCAGGCCATGCATAGACAAGTATAAAAAATATACATGCTGTCACAATGATAGGAGAAGAAAATAAAACCAAGAACTATAGTGAAGGTGCCCATTTGACTTCAACAAAAGCCCCATATAACCCTTTTATAGTAAAATCCAATGTTGCAAACCAAGTTTTCTAATCAAAATCAGCAAAGAAAGGGAAAACACAAAATACTTTAAATTACATTGTTTTCAGTGAAGTATAGAGATTCCATGATGCAATTATTTGTAAAAGACAAAATTTGACCCAGATCTTTTATCAGAATAAGTAGAGAAAGAGAAAATAAAACCTCACTCTTCTGTGGCCTTGTCTCATTGCATCCATCAGGTAGGCATTAGAAGGTGTTTGAAGAACTTGTCCACACTGATAGAGCACTATTCCTCAAAAACTTCCCTGGAGCTATCCTACGCAATGATGATGGTAGTGATAATTTATCCCTAAATGGATGACTCAGAATCACTAGATTAATCAGGTCTAAAAACTCCTTCATAGTAAGCTAAACTTTGGAAGAATTTTGTTTGCCTTTATTAATAAGGATGTGCCCTGCCAGAGCTAAAAGACAAGAGAACTACCAGAAAGTATTGTCAGCAATATTAATTACATCGTTTACTACTATATATCTGTATATACTGCATATCTACTGTATAACATATAAATGGTTATATATTAATAACCATTTATTAACATAAATATTACCTTTTAGATTAATTATAAAGCATTCTGCTATAATATGTAAGAAATAAAAAGATTACAAGGTTAGTCATGTGTGCAAATATAATAACACTTGACCATTTCCTTATAAATATTAGTGATTCAAAGGAAATCAAGGAGAGATTACTACAAGTCAATAATTAAAATTGGCAATAGAAATATAAGCAGAATATTCTTAATAACCCTTTTAAAAGTAATAGCAAAAACTGGGATTACTTTTGCACCAACCTAATAAAAGAAGTGTAAATAGGTCCTTAGCTTAAAATTACACTGCCACGTGTGTACTTATGCAACAATATTGTATGTTCTCCACATGTACCCCAAAACCTAAAATGCAATAAAAAATAAAATTAAAAAAAAAAGAAAGAAAATTACACATTGTTAATTTGGAAATTTTAGTGCAAGAATTTGAGATTTCTTTTTGTTTTGCTCCTTAACTTTTTCATGGACAGATTTGTGTCCTTAATGGGTTGGAACATACGGAATAGGCAAAGTTCCACAACGAAGTCTCTATAAAAATATAGTATAGGAACTTGTAAGAGGAGGAAAAAAGCTCCTGAAGGAGGTTGCAACTTCATTATGTAGTGCTCTGAAGAGCTGGATCGTGACTGTCAGGCATACCCAGCATCTGAGTGTGTAGTTTAGGTTAAGTTTTGCATAACTTGGTGTAGCTAGCATGCTTTATGGGATGACCTCTTCATGGTCCACTTATAGCAGTACCATATCCAGGCCTGAAAATTTAATTGAGTTATTCTGTCTTATGAGATCTACTCTTTCAGTATATTGTTTCAAGCTTCACATGGATCTTTGTTCGAGTTTGAGTTCTGTCACTTAAAACTGTGTAACCTTGTAAAATTAATTTAACCTGATTTATTCTCAGTTTCCTTATCTGTAAAATGCGAATAATTACATTACCTACCTCATATAATTGTTTTGAGGATTGAATGAGACACTGTGTTTCAGGGTCATAGCACAGAGCCTGAAGTATAGTAAGCAATCAATGCTCGTCAGCTTTTATATCATTCTAATCTCTGTGACCTCTGTCATTTTTGTTTTTAGGGACCAAAGATTCCTAAGAGTCAGCACAGCTTCAACCAGTAACTTTTCTCTACAAAATAGAGGCTCCATCTGAAACAAAGTAAGATCCTATAAAATGTACTAAAATCAAGCAACTTAGCACAGAAAATGAAGCAGTAGGTAAACTGGGTGATGCTTTCTGATGCCTATACCTGGGCTTACATTAAAATGTTATAATTAGACACATCGCCAACATTCCCAGTTGTTACCACCCTTCAGTATTTTCAGATATTCACAACAAATATCTTTGGCAGTTAGGCCAGGTTTATATTTCAATCCCATGGTCAGTGTGGGAGAATCTAATGAAGACCCCAAATCTTTAAAGAAAAAATGTGTTAGGGCCTTTTGTAATCAGTTTTTGATATTTTGGGAAGAAATGAGGAGAAATGATCCTGGGAAAAAGGTAATAGCTCATAGCTCAGGTATCCTAAATGTCACAACATAAATTTTAATGGGATGACAGGAGTGTCGCCTGGAATTCTCATGATCACAGAAAATAACAGTAATTAATTGTTTCACAATGCTTGATGTAGACACACCCTTAATGTCCTTGTTTTCTCCACTGCGTCTTATTTCCTAATAAGGTCTGGGCAGGAAGCTCTGGATTTGGAGGTCTATTGCTTTGTGGTTGAGAATATTTGAAATCTATCTGCAGAAAATTATGACACAGATAACTTTTGTGTTAAAATTTGTAGCCTTCTCATTTCCTTTTGTAAAACTTTTTTCCTCCAGTAGCCCATATCTTTTTGCAGCCTTTTCACTGTTTTGTTTTTTCTTCTGAATTGTGTGTTTTCTTCCCAAGGTATCTCTCAGCTCTGAACCTCTTACCTTCTTTTCGTCAAAGAAATCCTCATCCTTTTCTTTCTCTTATTCCTCTAGACGTTAGTAAATGAGAAAATCAATCACCACTTATTATTAATGGCTACTAATGAAATGATTTTCTAATACTAATCTGCGGCATCAATCACCTGAATGGTGTGGCAAATATGTAGATTCCAGGGCCTCAGAGCAGACATACTGAATCAGAAGCTCTTAGAGTAAGGTCTGCAAGTCCGTACTACAAACAGATTTCCCAGATGTTTCAAATGTGTAGTCCTGTTTGAGAACCACTGTGAATATATTGAGGAAATAATGACTTGTGACAAGAGAGTTCCAGAGAAAGTAATGCTATAAACCAAAAGAGCAGTTCTTAGGTGGTGGCAAACTACTAGAGAGGCGATATTCTCAGTGAGAATGTCTCTGAAATAAAATTCCTTGAGTCATTCACACTTTCTATTATTATAGATGGTGTCTGAGTATTCATCAGCCTTTTTGAGCTAATAGAACATTTACTCTCACCATTCCTGAACCTTCCTGGTATCACTTAAGAGATACTTAAACCTCTGCTTTCTCCCTACCATTTTCCTAATGATGTAGCTACTGACACATTTCATATTTGTCCTCTGCAACCCTTTAGTTCTGCCAGAGACCTCACCACATAAAACTAAAGAATCCTTTATACTCATAGTATAGCTCTCACACATGGCTACTATAAAATTAGAATTATTTTGCTTCCCCAAGTCCCTATTCTAGTGCTACAATTACTATGTAATAAAATATATTATGATAATTCTGACAGAGAAATAGGTTGAAATAAGTTGAAATAGGGTAGACTACCTCAACCAGCGGGTCAGTGATGGAACACAGAAAATATTGGAATCCCTTCTGTCTAGTATTCAATCCATATTACATAGTTTTTCACATCAATCAAATTTCTCAGATTCAATCAAGAGGGTGTTAGGTGTTATATTTCAATACTTATAAGGATAAATTCACAATTTAAGCCTGTATTAGTTGTGTTGGATTAATTGATATTACTTTTCATTTGGGTGCCCTTTGAAAGTACTTAATTCAATACAGTTTTATAATAATCTACTGAATATTTATCTCAATTTGCAGATTTTTCAAGTTACTGTGGTTTCCATTAGTTTGTGAGTATTAATATTATGATTTCTTTTTCTAATTATTTCACTTCTTCACCTATTATAACTTCACATAGTATCACTTTCCATTTGGGTAACCCCTGTGAATTAATTAATATTAATTAATCCAACACAACTTAAATTATGAGTTTATCCTTGTAAGTATTGAAATATAACACAACACCCTCTTGATTGAAGCTGAGAAATTTGGTCGACTCTTAAAAACTATGTAGTATGGGTTGAATACCAGGTAGATGAAACAATGGATGGTAAAAAGGTTTGAATCTCGTAACATTTAAAATTGCCCTAATTCCATGCCTTTCATAATTGCCAAAAATTTGATTACAGATGAGGGTAAACAATGTAATAATTTTTCTTTTCCTCAGGGCAATGCAAATTTCAATTACCAGGCTTAATGAACATTTTAAATATCTTGAGGAAAGTACTTAATTCAATGCAGTTTTATAATAATCTACTGAATATTTATCTCAATTTGCAGATTTTTCAAGTTACTGTGATTTCCATTAGCTTGTGAGTGTTATTCCTTTTTCAATTCTTTTACTTCTTCGCATGTTATAACTTCTAGACTGTTTAACAAAACTTATATGAAGAAAGAAGGCCACTTCTGATTATAGAATTTGTTTTAAATAACATCGCTATTGACTCAGAATCTGTCCATATATTGAGTTCTTTCAAAGCCACATTATTTTTTTAAATTTTTTTTTAAATTTTACTTTAGGTTCTGGGGTACATGTGCAGGTCATGCAGAGTTGTTGCATAGGTGCATACATAACCAGGTGGTTTGCTGCCTCTATTCGCCCTTTGACTATATCCAGCATTTCTCCCCATGTTATCCCTCCCCACACCCCTCTGTCCCTCCTGTAGCATCCCCCAGCTGCCCCCAGTGTGTGATGCTCCTCTCCCTGAGTTCATGTGTTTTCATTATTCAACACCCGCCTATGAGTGAGAACATGTGGTGTTTGGTTTTCTGTTCTTGTGGCAGTTTGCTGAAATTGATGGTTTCCAGATTCATCATTATTTTTATAACTATAACAGAAAATTAATCTCAATGAGAGAAATAAGACTCGGAACATAAAGTATTAGCCTTAATGTGCAAATTGTTCAATGAGTGTAACATATATACCCAGACTGTCTTTTGTATTTTGTGGTTCCTATTGTACTGTTAATCATGTAAATAGAGGTGTAAAATGTAATTATAATAAAGTTGTCAAGTGTTGAGTCATTGTATGTGCAATTTTTCAATGACTTACACTGCTTTTTAAGGGAATGTTTTTAGTATTCAATAGTAATAAGCTTCTGAAGGCTTGAAACAACTTTTTTAAAGAATAGAGACTTGGGACAAATTACGTTAAATAATTTGTTTCATTATGGTAACCTTTAGATTATCTATATGTATCCAATAACATCATGTTATATACCTTAAATAAACATGGTAAAATTTATTTTTTAAAAATAGTATCAAAATAATGTCAAATGTAGGCTAAACTAGTAAGTTGCCATAGTAGTAAACATAAGTATTAATTACTGTAAAGTGAGACTGGGAAAAAGTCTACATTCACAGTAAAGTAGAGGTTCATCAAGGAATTGGAAGATCCAACTATTTCTCAGCACCCTGTCTCCACTCAAAGTACAAAAATCATAGGATGAAACTCAGCTTATTTTTCTGTATAAAAATTAATTTCCCCAAATCTCATATTTTGCCTCAGATCAAGTGAATATATTCTTCTGTATTTCTCTGGTCTCCCAATAATGCCATCATGATGTCATGACTAATAAAACTCCAGTTAAGTTAAAAGGATATTTTCCTCCTCACTTTGTCTACAGATTTTCTCTTCTGTTTTTTAGCTTATTTCTTGCAAAACAGTCATAACTTTTATATCATCATGGTTTATCAGCTGTCTAGTCAACCATTACAGCTCATTCTATTGGAAAAAGAAGAAAAAGCAAACAAGCAAGCTAAGTCTGAGCTTTTTGCAAAATTATATTTTTCAATACCTCTCAATAAAATATTCAACACCCATCAGATATGATCAAAAGAAATTATCCTCAGACTATGTCTATTGTATTTTGTTTACTAAGTCTATTACACACGCACACACACACACACACACACACACCCCACTCCCCACAACGATTTTCATACTATTATATAGCCCAGTGGAAATGAAAAGGAAAGAATCTTTTTAGTCCATATTCTGAAACTGATAAAAATTAAAGGTCGATAGAATTGGTTTAATTTACATTAGAAGTTCACTTATTCATGTTACAAGTAACTCCAGAACTTAATACATCTTGGGAGCGATCAAAGAGTTAGCCATAAGTATATAAGCTGCTGCTTTTCCCGCCATTCTCAAGCTAAACAAACCAAAGCCTGTTGCTGACAATGCAGAGTATGAATGCAGCCTGTCTCCACTCCTATTTTCCCTTCTTTATTTTCTCATAGTGCTCTCTTCTACCTCCTTGTTCTGCAATCTGGAGTGGGCCTAAGTGCTCTCAATGAATAGTTCCTTTGCGGAGCCCTTGTTAATGCTCTGTTTCATATCTTCAAGCAGGAAAGAAAAGCATAATGTTAAATATCAGAAACCCCAAATTTGTAGCCCAGTGTTTGATTTTTAAAAATTTATTCTTCATTTGTCTGTAGAGCTTAATCTTTCTCTGCTATAACTGGATGTTTTTAGATAATCACGATGGTTTCCTCAGACTCTAACATTCCATGATTTGCAAGTGTTTTCTTCACTTGCTTACTGTGGTTTAATTTCCAGTGTTCTCTTTTCTCTCTCTTTTTCTTTGTTAATGGCTAGGTTAAACGATGGGATATCAAAAATTGAAAGTTTACTTCTAGTGTGAGCAGGACTTACATTCTGAATAAATGAATTTGCAAAACAGACAACTGCTGTGCAGAGTAAAATAATATTATCACCTCAGTAAATGATGACCTTCAATTCATAGAGTATCTTGATTAACTAGCTCACAAAACCAATACACACACCCACAAACACATTCTCAATTATGAATCACAATAGCCAACGAATGTAGTTAGAAAAAATATCTTAGGATACAAATTAACAAATACTTGAGACCTGTACTATAGGAGACTAGCCCTGGACAACTCTCATCTAATCTACTTTTTACTTCTTGTTGGAAGGAAATTGTAGTTTTATTAGTCATGCTCAAAATAAATGGATGGAAGAAGATTTACCAAGCAAATGGAGAGGAAAAAAAAAACCAGGGCTGCAATCCTAGTCTTTGATAAAACCGGTCTTCAAACTAACAAAGACCAAAAGAGACAAAGAAGGGCATTACACAATGGTAAAAGGATCAATCCAACAAAAAGAGCTTACTATCCTAAATATATATGCACCCAATACAGGAGCACCCAGATGCATGAAGCAAGTTCTTCACTACCTACAAAGAGACTTAGACTTTCACACAATAATAGTTGGAGACTTTAACACTCCGCTGTCAATATTAGACATACCAACAAGATAGAAAATCAAGAAAATCTAGGACTTTATTATTTGGCCATCTGCAGAATAATTTTACCAATCTTTGGTCTAGGGTGATGATTAAGAATGTTTACAAGGAGGAGTCTTGCAAAGATGGATGACTAGATTTGCTGGTTTATTTGCATAGAGTTGTTTGTAGTAATCTCTGATGGTGGTTTGTATTTCTGTGGAATCGGTGGTGATATCCCCTTTATCATTTTTTATTTCGTCTATTAGATTCTTCTCCTTTTTTTATTAGTCTGGCTAGTGGAATATTTTGTTGATTTTTTTAAAAAAGCCAGCTCTTGGTTTTATTGATTTTTTTGAAGGTTTTTTTGTGTGTCTCTATCTCCTTCAGTTCTGCTCTGATCTTAGTTACTTCTTGTCTTCTGCTAGCTTTCGAGTATTTTTGATCTTGCTCTTCTAACTCTTTCAATTTTGATGATAGGGTGTTGATTTCAGGTCTTTCCTCTCTTCTCATGTGGGCATTTATTGCTATAAATTTCTCTCTAGACTGCTTTAAATGTGTCCCAGAGATTCTGGTACGTTGTGTCTTCATTCTTATTGATTTCAAAGAACATCTTTATTTATGCCTTCATTTCATTGTTTATCCAGTCGACATTCAGGAACACATTGTTCAGTTTCCATGTAGTAGTGTGGTTTTGAGTGAGTATCATAATCCTGAGTTCTAATTTGATCGCACTGTGGTCTGATAGACTGTTCATTATTATTTCCATTCTTTTGCATTCACTGAGGAGTGAGTTACTTCCAATTTTGTAGTCAATTTTAGAGTAAGTGCGATGTGTTGCTGAGAAGAATGTATATCTATCAAACGTAGATTAGGTCTTTTCACATAATCCCATATATCTTGGAGGCTTTGTTCATTTCTTTTTACTCTTTTTTCACTAGTCTTGCCTTCTCATTTTATTTCATTCACTTGATCTTCAATGTCTAACATTCTTTCTTCTGCTTGGTCGATTAGGCTATTGAAACTTGTATATGCTTTGTGAAGTTCTTGTGCTGTTTTTCAGCTCCATCAGGTCATTTATGTTCTTCTCTAAGCTGTTTATTCTAGATAGCATTTTGTCTAACCTTTTTTGAAGGTTCTTAGTTTCTTTGCATTGGGTTAGAACATGTTCCTTTAGCTCAGAGAAGTTTGTTATTATCCACCTTCTGAAGTCTGCTTCTGTCAATTCATCAAACTCATTCTCTATCCTTTTTTGTTTCCTTGCTGGTGAGGAGTTGTGATCCCTTGGAAGCGGAGAGGCATTCTGGTGTTTGATGGTTTCATTCTTTTTGCACTGGTTTCTTCCAATATTCATGGATTTATCTAGCTTTGATCTCAGGGAGTCGCTTGCCTGTTGATGCAGTCTGTCTCTTGTCTGCCTGTAGAGGTGCTGCTGGGCTGCCACGGACTCAGTCAGGCTGTTTAGTAGGCTTCCTGTGTCTTTCCTTTACACAGGGAGATTAGGCCCGCCTCTGTAATAGCAGATGCCCTTCCCTCCATGAGCTCCATGTCCCCGGTCGAGCTCAAACTGAAGTACTGGCTGCAAAACCCTCAAGTGAGAGGGCTTCAGTTTGCTGGGTTTTGTGAGGGGAGGGACCCACCTAGCCTGTCACCTGTCTCTCTGCTTTTAGCACCTCCTCTCTCCGGGGGACCAGTAGCTCTGTCCTGCAGGCTCTCCAGGCCAGACAATGCGTCTGCCTAGATCTGTTCAGCCAGGGCTGCTTTTCAACTCTGCATCGGGCACTTTTCAGTCTGGTGAAGATCTCCTGGTGTGTGTGTTGCAGAGGCTTTGGGAGTACTGCAGTATCTGGACCAGTTTGCTGGAGGGGGGGATTCCCCTGATCTTCCAGTCAGATGCACTTCCCAGGTGGAGTAGTGCCCTGTCCCACCTTGGTTTGCCCTCTTTGGGCTATGCCCACTGTCCGACCAGTCACTTTGAAATGAACCTGGTACCTCATTAGGAGATTCGGAGATCACTCACTTTCTGTGTCTCTCTCACTGGGAGCTGCACATCAGAGCTGTTTCTATTCAGCCATCTTGGTGGAAGTCCACAAAAACTATTTTCAAAAATCAATATATATGAGACAGGGAAATGTGAATACTAACTAGATATTTGAAAAAAATAAGAAATTACTGTTAATTTTTTAGTTGTGATAAAGGTATTTTGACTATTTTTTAAAGAGTTTTTTTACTTTACAATGCATACTAATATATTTACAGATGAAATGATATGCTGTCTGAGATTTACTTCAAAACAATTTAGGAGGTTAGGTGTGAACTAAGATCGCACCACTGCACTTCAGCCTGGGTGACAGAGAGAGGCTCCACCTCAAAAAAAAATTATAATGGAACTTACACAACATACATCTGTAGAACAAACTTAGGAATGTTTACAAATGTAGAGATTTGAACAAGTGACTATACATTAATATAAATTAACATACTGCCAAAATGCCCAAGGAGGGTAAGAAAACGAGGATTTAGTTGAAGACAAGGTGGGGCTAATACAGCGTTTTTTGAAGAAGCTGGGAAACTAGGACTAATGAAGAGATGTGTCTCTTTTTCCTTTTGCTAAATACCTTATAACTTGGGTTGTACAGTGTAGATTTAACTTAAATATTTACAATGTCATGTTTTAAGGTCACAACAAGAAAGTAAGTGAGTGGTACCTTTGGTATTTTTGTTTTGTTTTGTTTTGTTTTGTTTTACTTGTTGACTTAACTGCACATGCTTATTTAAGTGTTGTTCTACAGTTCTGTTTAATTGTGGCTTCAGTTGAAACTTAACTAATTTCCTAGGGCAAGAAAATTTACTCCAGTAACTTGGACTCCATTCTTCCTCACTCATGTCATGGTGCAGACAATTATAAACTTACTCAAAGATATCCCTAGCACAAATTACAAAAAAAAAAAAAACAAAAAAGAAAGTTCACCAGAAAATACTCTTATGTGCTAAAATGAAAATATCCTGGGATATAGCTACAGATATCAGAGGGTAACAGATGCATTTAAGAAATCAAGATTGGGAAGGATGTCATAGTATCTCTGCACCTGGGGCTTTTTTTTCCTTAGAAAGATCGTGGTAAGGGGTTAGTATTAAGGTTAAAAGCTTGAGAAATTCTGGAATAACACCAGATACCAGTGATTTATTTCTTTGACAATTATTAGCTCAGTCGCCGTGGCTTAGTCTTTAATTGCTATCTTAAATAATAAGACTCAAAAATCTTATGCAAAACATGAGAGAAAGAATGTTAACGAACATGGAAAACTTTAGCAGATGACTGCAAACATGTGCAATTAACTCCAGGGTTCTTTGGGGTTTTGTTTGTTTGTTTTGCTTGGGAAATGAAGGCAGATAAAAGAAGACTAATAATGCAGATATACTCCTTAGGGCAAAGATCTTTGAAAGGTTAAGTCATTCTACTGGAAGGATTAGAGAAATCTTGTAAATGGATTATTTTATATAAGTTTGAAGACATCTTTTACAGTTTTAACCATTTGAGGAAAGGTGATACTTAAATAAAGTACAAACTCATAGGCAATTTTTGTTATTATTTTCGAATATTTTGAAATATTCTTATCTGATTACCCATCTGTGTTTCCTTGCCTGTTGGTATTATTGAATGGCAAGGCAACTGTCCAATCCATGGTCCTGAATTTTACATGTTTTCAAAGACCTGTTTAGGGTGACCTTTGAGAAACCAGAATCGCAGACTTTACAAATGTTGTCAGGGCAGAAAAGGGAGCAAAAGAAAGACTTACACGGTTAAGCTTCCACTGTTTGCTTCATTTTCTGCCATTCTCTAGGCAGTGTACTTGGCTCTGTGTTCCTCCTGAATCCTTAGTCTGGCAGTTGCTGCTGCTTATAGCAGGGACCACATCTTATTTGTCTTTGTATCTCCAGCACTTTTAGCAGAGCTTTGCCTTCACTAAGTATTCTAGCACTTGTCTTGAGTCCTACTTTTTGTCAGAAATTTTTCTAGGTGCTATGAGATCAAACAAAAGACAAGGCCAACAAAGGCATTATACATGAAACTTAAATTCCAGGTGGAGGGTGGAGCAGGGACAATAAACAAAATAAACAAATACAAAATATCTCCATTCGTGAAAGAATTATAAGAAAAGCAATGCAGGAAGTTGATGTAGAGAAGAGCAGAGGCTTACATTTTTAAGTAGGATAGTTAAGGAAAGAAGAAATTTTAGCATAAACATGAATGAAATTTTAACATTAACTTCACTGAAGTTAGAGATCTGCAGAAATGGTGGTGGGGTTACATTATAGGCAGAGAGAACAAGTCCAAAGTCCAAAGGCTCTAAAGCCTAAGGCATGCTTGGTGTGCTCTTGGAATACCAGGGAGCCCAGTGTAGCTGAAGCACAATGGGGACAGGAAAAGTGTTGGGTAACATGGCTGAAAAAGTTGAGGTAAAATTACATGAGGACTTTAGGAAGCCAAAAAAGAGGGAAGTTTTTTAAGCAAAGGAGGGAAGGAACATGATCCGATCTAATATACCTGCTGGCCAATTTGTGAGAAGCTGCCTGGGGTAGGAGGGAGTGGGCATGAGTAGAATCTGAGAGATCAATTTGGAGGCTAGTATAAAAGCTAATAGTGTCTTAGACTAAGTGACTGTAGAAAAATTGATGATAAATGGTCTGATTTGAGATACAATTTAAAGGTAGAGCTGACAATTGTCTGGTATCTACTTAGATTTGCAGATACCATATTTTCCAGCTTTCCTCATTATCTCCACCTCTGCTGATCAAACTGTGAACTCATTTTTTGCCTGAGAATGCTTGACTCCTGATATTTTAAACTTTATTATCCCACTTTCTGACTATAATAACCTCCAGTACTTTCAGTTTTCTTTTTGCCTTCCTTCTGCTTCGCTGATATTCTACGTTATTGTTATCTCTGGTCTTTTGACCCCTACTTGCTTTCTGTCAGGTTACCAGAATCCCTTTGTCTTTCCTTCATTCGTCAGTCAGCCCAGATTGCATCATCCACCATCATCATATACTATCCCTCCACCAGATCAATTCTTCTCTCTCTTCAAATTACCTAGAAACTCCCATGCCTTCAGTCTCAGTGAACTGTCTCACCTGCTACTTCACAAATCACCAAATTAGAATTCCTAAACATATAAGTGCATATTTATAAGCTTATCCATATCCATTACTATGGTTTTAGTGTCCCCACAGAAACTCATGTTAGATCCTTAATTCCCAGTGCAGCAATGTTGCGAGGTGGAACCTTTAGGAGGTGGGAGCAGATGTTTGGGTCATGGGAGCTGTACCCTTTGAGTGGTTTGGTGCCATTCTTGAGGTAGTGTTTCACTCTCAAGACACTGGATTAGTTCTCAGGGGAAATGGATTAGTGCCTACAAAAGTGGATTGTTATAAAGCAAGGATGTCCTTTGTATTTTGCCTTTTTGCATGTACTTCTTTCCCCTTAGACCTTCTGCCATGTTATGATGCATCATGGAAGCTCTCACCAGAAGCCAACCAAATCAAATGCAAGTGTCATGCTGTTGGATTTTTCAGTCACCAGAATTATGAGCCTAGTAAGTCAGCTTTTTTTTAAAAAAAGTAATTACCCAGCCTCAGATATTCTGTCCTATCAAAACAAAAGAGACTAAGGTATTCATACACATTTTCCCTGTTTTCCATCTTTTTGTTCCCTTTTCCTGTTCCTTTCTAAATAATCTCTTTGCATATGCTCTGTACATTATATTCTCCCATCTTTTTAGAGTCCAATCTCCAGCATGTATTGCCTACCTCAAGTTTTCAAAAAATATTTCCCTATTAATCCTTTATCCTCCTTATCTGCCATATAATGTTTCACCTTTCCTATAGCCATTTTGAGGAAATTGCAGTTTAAATTCACCATTGCCTCTTATTATCCAGTTACACTTCAACTCCCTTTCATTTGACTTCTGTTTTATCACTTCACTGAAACTTATTTTGCTAAGGTCAGAGTGGATTTTCCAATTGCCAAACTGACTGGTCAAATTTTAGTATTTAACTACTAAATAAATAACATACTTTATTTGTCCATTATATAAGGCCCTTGATAATGTTGTCCTCATGTTCCTAGGTTTGTCTCCTACTTATTTACCTCTACACACCCTGCAATCTAGACACATTCAACTACTTGCAATTCAAGAATGTGCAATTTTTTTTTCACCTCAGCACCTTGGTATATGATATTTCTCCTTATTGGAAATCTCTTGTGCACCTGATGAATTTATGTTTCTAGACTAAACTCAAGTGAGACAACTAGATGAAACGTTCTCAGATCTCTCTAGTCAAAGATGAGCACTTCCTCTTATGCACTACCATAACATCTCATAGGTATAGCACAAATTGCATCACTTGCAACTTGTAATGTGAGATCTTGATGTGGGAAAAACAATGGTATAATTATCTTTATATATTTATTTCCTATTCACATGTGATGTTTAGTATATATTTCATGAATAAATTAATAATTGTTGTCAATAAACATTTACTAAGAATCTACTCTTCTCAGGCACTGTGCTAAGTGCTGGGCAAATCAAAGTAAATGACATGATTCTAGCCTTCAAGGGGCTCCAATCTAATTAAGGTGACAGAGAGAATAAAAAGCAGATATACAAATAATACAGGATAGTCTACAATAAATGTCAAATGGATTAAAAGAACAAGTGCAATGGGATCATGAATGAAAAAGAACTATGAAGATGAAAGTAGTTGTCAGTGCTGGAATGGTCATAGAAAGCTTGACCTTGATTCCAAAAGACTATCAAAGTTTTGTTAGAGTGAAGGGGTGGCCATTTTGGGTTGAAGATATGGAATGAGCAAAGATGCTAATACAGGAATGCATGTGTTATGTTCAGGGGACTGGGAACAGAAACATCTAATAAGAGTGAAATGTTCTGTCACTTTCTCACTGTGCAATCTTTAACTCCCTTCTCAGTAAAATGGGATAATAATGGTAACTATCTCATAACACATAGGAGTTGAAGGAATTGTATGTATTGTTGAGGGAAATATGTATGTACATGTGTATATATGAGCACTAAATAAATGCTCCTTTTTGTTATTATTATTATTAGAGAAGACAGGGAAATGAGGGCACATAGGTTGGAGCTAGATTCTAGATTACTATAAAGGCTAAAGTGGGAAATTTTTACTTCATCCCTTGCTTCAAGGGAATTCCTTGAATGCTTTTGGAGCAAGGTAGTGTCTTGTGTAAAATGTTGCTTCATGAAGATTGGTTTGGGAGTGTTGTATTGTATAGATTTATAAGCACAAAGATTTAGGAAGTAATTGGAGGAGTCCACAAGTAAATTGCTAGGGCTCTTAATATGATGGTTACTATGAATTTGAAAAGGGTAATGAAACACTGCAGAGTCTAAATGGCTCAGTGATTCGATACTGGAGGTAAGTGAAAGAGAAAATTTCGTCGACCTCCAAAATTTTAAGACTGATTGACTAAGATAATGTAGTGATACTGACTATATTGCCAGTTCCAGGAGTGTGGAGTGGTAGGACACTGGATTTGGGAGAAAGAAGACGAATTTGGCTGTTTAAAGTACAATTAACATTCATTGTGTGCATATTTGGACTACATATTGGTTCAAGGATATGAAGGATACAGAGACAATAGTGCTACCCCCAAAAAGTTTTCAATCTAATTAGGTAAATAACACTTAATACATAAAACAATAAGAAGATGCTAAAAGATGAATACCCAAGCTTTGAGTACAGAAAACCTGTGAAGAAAGAATATAAGAATATAACATATTGGTGCATTCAAAAGGTATTTCTTATTAGCATAACTCACTTTTTTCCTCTTTTATCTTTTTTTTTTCCATGGGTACATAGTAGCTGTATATATTTATGGGGTACATGAGATATTTTGATACAAGAATATAATACATAATAATCACATCAGTGTAAATGGAATATTCATCACCTCTAGTGTTTATAATTTCTCTGTGTTACAAACAATCCAGTTATACTGTTTTAGTAATTTTTAAATGCATGATAAATTATTGTTGACTGTAGCCACCGTGATGTGCTATGAAATACCAGACTGTAGTCATCCTATCTAACTATATTTTTGTGCCCATTAACCATCTCCACTTCCCATTCACACCCCCTCCATTACCTTTCCCAGACTCTGGTAACCATCATTCTACTCTCTATCTCCATGATTTCAACTGCTTTAATTTTTAGCTTCTACAAATGAGTGAGGATATGAGAAGTTTGTTTTTCTTTACCTGGCTTATATTACTTTACATAATGTCCTAAAGTTCCATCTATTTTGTTGTAAATGACAGAATCCGATTCCTTTTAATGGCCGAATAGCATGGCATAGTGTATATGAACCACACTTTATCCATTAATCTGTTGATGGATATGATCTTGACTACTGTGAATAACATGTCAATAAATATGGGAGTGCAGATAATTCTTTGATATACTGGTTTCCTTTCTTTTGGTTATATACCTAGCAGTGAGATTGCTGGATTACATGGTAGCTCTATTTTAGTTATTTAGGGAACCTCCATACTCTTCTCCACAGTGCCTATTTTAATTTACATTCCTACCAACTGTATATGAGGGCTCTCTTTTCTCCACATCCTTATCAGCATTCGTTGTTACCTGTCTTTTGGATAAAAGCCATTTTAGCTTGGGGTTAGGCAATATCTCGTTGTCGTTTCGATTTGCCTTTCTCTGATAATCAGTGATGTTGAGCACCTTTTCTTATACTTGTTTACCACTTTTATGTCTTTCTTTGAGAAATGCCTATTCAGATTTACTCATTTTTTGATTGGATTATTAAGTTTTGTACTTTTCATCCAAGGGTTGCAGAATACATATTTTTCCTCCTCAGCACATGTATCATTCTCAAGAACAGATAAAATTAGAAATCCATAGCAATGAAAATTTTGAAAACTATACAAGGAAATTAAGCAATATGCTCCTGAATGACCAGTAGGCCAAAGAAGAAATTAGGAAGGAAATTGAAAAATTTATTGAAAAAAATGATAACAGGAACACAATGTACCAAAATCTACAGGATACAACAGAAACAGCAGTAAGAGGAAATTATATAGCTATAACTGCCTACATAAAAAAAAAGTGGAAAAAATTCAAATAAACAACCTAACAATGCATCTTTAACAATGAGGAAAGCAAGAGCAAAAACGCCCAGAATATTAGTAGAAGAAAAGAAACAATAAAGATGAGAGCAGAAACAAATGAAACTTTAAAAAAGAAACCAATTAAATTGTAATGAACAAAACAATATGAAAGATCAATGAAATGAATAGTTGGTTTTTTGAAAAGATAAAATCTACAAACCTTTAACCAGAAAAAACTACCAAACAAAAGAGAAAAGACCAAAATAAATAAAATCAGAGATAAAAGGGAGTTGTTACAACAGATACCATAGAAATCCAAAGGATTATTAGAGGCAACTATAAGCAATTATATGCAAATACATTTGAAAACCTAGTAGAAAGTGATAAATTCCTAGACACAAATAACCTACCAAGATTGAACCATGAAGAAATCCAAAACCTGACCAGAGTAATAGCAAGTAACATGATCAAAGTCATAATGAAAAATGTCCAAGCAAAGAAAAACCCAGGACTTGGTGATTTAACTACAAAAATTTACCAAACTTTAAAGAAAAATTAATACCAATCCCATTCAAACTATTGTAAAAAATAGTTGAGTAGGAAATACTTTGAAACTCAGCTTATGAGGCCAGTATTACCCTGATATAAAAACCATACAAAGGCACATCAAAAGAAGACAACTACAGGCAAATAAACCTGATTAACGTTAATGAAGGAATCTTCAACAAAATACTGCCAAACCAATTGAACAACAAATTAAAAATATCATTCATCATGACCAAGTGGGATTTATCCCAGGGATGGTACAAAATACACAAATCAAGAGATGTGATACATTATATCAACAGAAGGAAGAGCAAAAACCATAATATTTCATTTGATGCAAAGAAATGCATTTGATTAAATTCAACATCTTTCATGACAAAACCTCTCAAAAAACTGGGTAGAGAAGGAATATATCTAAACACAATAAAAGCTGTATACAACAGATTTATAGTATCAAAATTGAATGGTGAAAAACTGAAAGCCTTTCATCTAAGATCTGGAACAAGACAAGGATGCCTACTTTTACCACTGTTATTCAACCTAGTACTGGAAGTCCTAGCCAGAGCCATCAGACAAGAGAAAGATATAAAGGGCATCCAAATCGAAAAGGAGAAAGTCAAATTTTCCTTGTTCACAGGTGCTATGATCTTATATTTGGAAAAATCTAAAGACTCTGCCAAAAACTATTCAAATGGATAAACAAATTCAGTCAAGTGGCAGGATACAAAATTAACATACAAAAGTCAGTGGTATTTCTATATGTCAACAGTGAACCATAGTAAAGAGGTATCAGAAGGGTAATCCAATTCACAGTAGCTGCAAATAAAATAAAATATTTAGGAATTAACCAAAGAAGTGCAAGTTTTCTATAATGAAAACTATAAAACATTGATTTAAAAAATTGAAGAGTACACAAGGAATAGAAAGATATTTTATGTTCATGGATTGACGATTCAATGTTGTAAAAAGGTTCTTACTACTCAAAGCAATCTACAGATTAAATGCAATCTCTATCAAAACACCAATGACATTCTTCACAGAAATAGAAAACACAATCCTAAAATTTATATAGAACTACAAAGGATTCGGGATAGCCAAAGCTATCCTTGGCAAAAAGAACAAAACTGAAGTAATCACATTACCTGACTTCAAATTATACTATGAAGCTATAGTAAACAAAATAGCATGGTCCTCTCATAAAAACAGACATATAGATCAATGGAACATAATAGAGAACCTAGAAATAAATACATACATATACAATGAACTCATGATTAAGAAAAGTGATGTATTAGTCCATATTTATGCTGTAGATAAAGACATACCTGAGACTCGGCAGTTTACAAAAGACAAAGGTATAATTGACTTACAGTTCCACATGGCTGGGGAGGTCTCACAATCATGGCAGAAAGCAAGGAGTTGCAAGTCATGTCTTACATCAATGGCAGCTGGCAAAAGAGAGAGTTGGTGCAGGAAAACTACTATTTTTAAAACCAACAGATCTCATAAGACTTATTAACTCTCATGACAACAGCATAGGAAAGACCTGTTCTCATGATTCGATTACCTCCCACCGAGTCCCTCTGACAATATGTGGGAATTCAAGATAAGATTTGCTTGGGGACAGAACCAAAGCTTATCAGATGCCAGGAAAATACATTGGGGAAAGGACAGTCTCTTCAATAAATAGTACTGAGAAAACTGGATATCCATATGCAGAAGAATGAAACTTGCCCCCTAACTCTCGACTTACACAAAAATCAAATTAAAATGGATTAAAGACTTCAATCTAATTCCACAAACTATGAAACTTCAAAAGAGAACATTTGGGAAACTCTCCAGGATGTTGGTCTGGGAAAAAAATTTTGAGCAATATCCCAAGCACAGGCAAACAAAGCAAAAATGGACAAATGGGATCAGAAGAAAGCTTCTGCACAGCAAAGAAAGAAATCAACAAAATGAAGAATCAACTCATAGAATGGGAGAAAGTATTTGCAAAGTATGCATCTAACAAGAGATTAATAAGCAGAGTATATAAGAAACTCAAAGATCTCTATAGGAAAAATATAATAATCCAATAAAATGAGCCAAACGCCTGAGTAGATTTTTCTCAGACAAAGGCATACAAATGGCAAACAGGCATATGTAAAGGTATTCAATGCAAATCATAAGTAGAGTTGAGCTATCATCTCACTCCAGTTAAAATGACTTTTAAAAATTCTGTATTTTAATTTTTGTGGGTACATAGTAGGTGTGTATATTTATAGTATAATGAGTTGTTTTGATACAAACATGTAATCCTTAATAATCATATCATGTAAAATAAAGTTTCCATCTCCCAAGCATTTACCAATTGTGTTACAAATTATCCAATGATACCCTTTCAGTTATTTTTAAATGTACAATTAAGTTATTATTGACTATAGTCATCCTGTTGTACTATCAAGTTCTAGGCTTTATTCATTCATTCTATTTTTGGTTCCTGTTAATCATCCGTATCTCACCCCACTGTCCCATTAACCTTTCCAGCCTCTGGTAATCATCTTTCTACATCTATTTCCATGAGTTAAATTGCTTTGAATGTTAGATTCCATGAATAAATGAGAACATGTTATGTTTGTCTTTCTGTGCTAGGCTTATTTAGCTTAGCATAATGACCTCCAGTTCCATCCATGTCATTGCAAGTAACAGAATCTCATTCTTTTTTATGGCTGAATAGCACTCTGTTCTGTATAACTGCCATATTTTCTTTATGCTTTCACCTGCTGATGGGCACTTAGGTGGCTTCCAATTCTTGGCTATTGTGAACATTGCTGCAACAAACATGTGAATGCAGATATATCCTCAAATACTAATATCATTTTTGGGGGGTATATAGCCAGCAGTGGGATTGCTGGGTCACGTGGTAGCTCTATCTTTAGTTTATTGAGGAACCTGAAATTGTTCATCATAGTGGTTGTACTGATTTACATTGCCACCTAGAGTATACAAGTGTTTCCTTTTGTCACATCCTCACCAGAATTTGTTATTGCCTTTTGTAAATAAGCTACTTTAATGGGGATGAGATGCTATCTCACTGTAGTTTTGATTTGCATTTCTCTGATAACCAGTGATGTTGAGCACATATGCCTGTTACATATACCTGTTTACAATTTTTTATGCCTTCTTTTGGGAAATGTCTCCTCAGATGTTTTACCCATTTTTTGATTGGATTTTTAGATTTTTTCCTATAGAGTTGTTTGAGCTCCTTATATATTCTTGTTATCAATTCCTTCTCAGATGGAGTCTGTTTATTTTCAGTCTATTTGTATCTTTATATGTGAATTGTGTTTCTTGTAGGGAACAGATCATGGGGTCTTATTCTTTTATCCATTCAGCCACTCTATTTCCTTTGACTGGAGTGTTCAGTTCATTTACAGTCAGTGTTATTATTGATAAGTAAGGACTTATTCCCACCACTTTGTTATATGTTTTCTGGTTGTTTTATGTTTTCTCTTCTTTTTTTTTTTTTCTTCTGTTTTCCTTTTAGTGAAGGTGACTTTCTCTACTGATATGATTTAATTTTTTGCTTTTAATCTTTTTTGTATCTGTTGTATTGTGAGTCAAGTTACAATAAAGCTTTCAAATACTATCTTATAACCAATTTTCTTAATCTGATAACAATACAATTTGCATAGACAAACAAGCAAAAAAACTGATAATTTCTCAATTTTTCAGTTTTTGTTGTTTCTACTTATATCTTATTGTACTATGTCTTGAAAAGTTTTTGTAGTTTTTTATGGTTTCATTGTTTAGTGTTTGTAGCTAAGGTAAGTGTAGTTTACACACCACAATTACAGTATTATAATATTCTGTTTTTCTGTATACTTGCTATTACCAATGAGTTTGTACTTTCACATGAGTTCTTATTGCTCATAAATACCTTTTGCTTTCTGATTGAAGTATTCCCTTTAGCATTTCTTTTAGGATAAGTATAGTGTTGATAAAATTTCTCAGCTTTTGTAATCCTGGGAAAGTCTTAAATTTCTCCTTCCTGTTTGAAAAATATTTTTACCAGGTATACTATTCTAAGGTAATTTTTTTTCTTGCAGCTCATTAAATACTCCATGCCACCTTCTCCTTTTCTGCAAGGTTTTTGCTGAAAAGTGTGCTGCCAGATGTATTGGAACTCCATTGCATGTTATTTGTTTTTTTTCTCTTACTGCTTCTAGGACTCTTTTTTATCTTTGACCTTTGAGAGTTTGATCAATAAATGCCTTGAAGCAGTCTTCTTGGGGTTAAATCTGCTTTGTGTACTATAACCTTCTTGTACTTGGATATTGATATCTTCCTCTAAGTTTGGGAAATTCTCTGTTATTATCCTTTTGAATAAACTTTCTACACCTATTTTTCTACCTTCACTTTAAGGCCCAAAACTCTTGGATTCACTCTTTGAGGCTATTTTCCAGATCCTGTTGGCATTCTTCACTGTTTTTTATATTTTTTTCTTTTGTCTCCCCTGACTGTGCATTTTCAAGTAGATTGTCTTCAAGCTCAATAAACATTTCTTTTGCTTGATAATTCTGCAGTGAAGAGACTCTGATGCATTCTTCATTATGCCAGTTATATTTTTCAGCTCCAGAATTTCTGCTTGATTTTTTAAAAAATTATTTTAATCTCTTTATTAAATTTGTCTGATAGAACTGTGAATTACTTTTCTGTGTTATATTGAATTTCTTTGAGTTTTTTCAAAACAACTAGTTTGAATTCTTTGTCTGAAATGTCACATATCTCTGTTTCTCCAGGATATGTTCCTGGTGACTTACTGAGTTCATTTAATGAGGCTGTTTTTCTGGATGGTCTTGATACCTGTAGAAGTTCATCTGTGTATGGGCATTGAAGAGTTAGATATTTATTATAGTCTTCTTGCATTAGTCTGTTGTCATGCTGCTATGAAGAAATACCTGAGACTGAGTAATTTATAAAGAAAAGAGGTTTAATCGACTTACAGTTCTACATGGCAGGAAAGGCCTCAGGAAATGTACAATTGTGGTGGAAGGGGAATCAAACACATCCTTCACATGGCATTAAAAGAAAAAAGTGCTGAGCAAAGGGGAAAAGCCCCTTATAAAGCCATCAGATCTCATGAGAACTCATTCACTATTATGAGAACAGAAGGAGGGTAGCCATCCCCATGATTCAATTATCTCCCACCGTGTTACTCCCATGACAGATGGGGATTGTGATAACTACAATTCAAGATGAGATTTGGGTGGGGACGCAGCCAAATCACATCACTTCTCAAGTCTGGGCTTGTTTGTACCTGTCCTTCCTGGGAAAGTTTTCTGAGTATTCGATAAACCTTGGGTGTTGTCATCTAAACTGTATCTCCTTTATGAGTCACCCCAAGTCCAGTAATGTTGTGATTCTTGTAGACTCATGAAGGTATCACCTTGATGGTCTTGAACAAGATCTAGAGGAATACTCTGGATTACCAGGCATAGACTTTTATTCACTTCCCTCACTTTCTCCCAAGCAATGGAGTCTCTGTCTCTGTCTCTCTTTCTTTCTCTCTCCCACCCAACCACCCCCTCACGCTCGCAGTTCTAACCCCCCAGCCGCGGGTGGTGGGGTTACCCCACCCTCCCACCCTCTCTCTCTCTCTGTTCTCAGCCACCTGCAGCTGGTGGTGGAGTGACACAACCATCCCTGTAGCTATCACCACTATGACTGCACTGGATCAGACATGAAGCCAGCACAGATGGCTAACCAGAGGCCTGCTCTAACTACTTACTAGCTATGGCCTATATTTGCTCGTGGCCTGGGTACTCCACATTTAGCAGATTGTGAAGCCAACCAGGCCTGTGTCCTTCCCCTTAAGGGTGGCAAGTTACTCTAGGTCCCATACAGGTCCAGAAGTGTGGTCTGAGGGCCAGGGACTAGAGTCAAAACTTTAGAAGCCTACTTGATGTTTTATTGTACTGCAGCTGCACTGGCACTCAAATGACAAGACACAACCCTCTGATTCTATCCTCCTCTCTGCAAAGGCCACCTCTCTGCAAAGAGGAGCCTTACCCCATGGCCGCTGCCAACACAGGCCCACAGGGAGTACTGCCAGACTACTGCTGATGTTCCCTTGAGGCCCAAGGGCACTTCAGTGAGATAGGGCAGTGGTCTCCCCTCTTGCCCAGGGCAGGTTCAGAAATGTCATCCAAGAGCCTCATCCTGGAATTACAGACCTTAAGAGCCCACTTGGTGCTCTGCACCCCTGTGGACAAGTTTGTACCTAAGATGCAAGACAAACTCCCCTTTGTTTTTGTCTCTACTTTTCTCAGACTGAAGGAGTCTTGCCCTGTAGCTACCACAGCTAGGAATGTGCTAAGTCTCACCTGAAGCCAACAAGTCTCAGAGTCTCCTCCAATGTACTTGAGGTATTACTTGTGTATTGCTGCTGGTTATTCAGGACCCAAGGGTTCTTTAGGTAGCAAGTTATAAATCCTGCCAGGACTGGGTCCTTCCCTTCAAGACAGCAGTTTCCCTTCTGTCCCAGGTGTGTCTATAAGTATCACCTGGGAGCTAGGACCTGGAAAATGGGGTCTCAAAACTCTGAGCAGTGCCGTATCCTGCAGTGCCTAAGCTGGTATTCAAGATGCAATACAAAATCCTCCCTACTCTTACCTCTTCCCCGCTTAAGCAGAGGAAGGGTCTCTGTTGAAGCCATTAGCTGTGCAGCTTGGGGTTAGAGGAGGAGTGATAACGGCCCTCTCTTAGTCACCTCAGCTGATGTCTCAGTAGGTCATATGCCCCTCCCAGTCCATTGGCTCTGGATTCAGTTCGGCATGAGGACTCACCTAGGAGTTGCAGTCCTGTGTCCTAAACTGCCTTTCAGGTTTATTTAGGATCCCAGAGCCCTTTAGTCTATGGTGGTGAGGCTTGCTGGAAATCAAGTTTGGACTTCTGGAATTGCTGATTCCCCTCCAACTAGGGCTGGTATAAATTCTCCCTTCATGGGCTGGCATCTGCTGCGTTTGGTCCAGTTTTATTTTCTGCTGTAATAGGGCATCACTGAGTTCAGTGCTCAGCGAGCTCAGTGAATTCAATTGCTTCATTCTCCCTCTCCCCATTACACAGAAATGCTCTCTGCAGTATAATACCTCTGCTAGGAGACGGGGATGGGTGGTGTCAGTGATTCAATACTGCTTTTTCTACCTCTTCAGTGCCTCTTTCAGCAATACAAAGCTAAAACCAGGTACTGTGAGTGCTCATCTGATTTTTGGTTCTTATGAAGGTGCTATTTTTGTGTAGATAGTTCTTAAATTGCTGTCTGTATGAGGGGGATAATGAATGGAGCTTTCTATTCTACCATCAGACTCCACCTCCAAGCTCTAAAATGGCTTATACCCAAAAGACAGGTAATAGCAAATGCTTGTGAGTATATAGAGTAAAGGAAACACTCACATTGTTGGTCACAATGTAAATTTGTACAACCAGTATGAAGAACAGTCTGAAGGTTCCTTAAATACCTAAATATGGAACTACCATATGATACAACAACTCCACTGGTAGGTGTCAGTATATCAAAGAGTTATCTGCATTCTTTTATTTATTGCAGCACTATTCACAATAACCAAGATTTGGAAGCAACCTAAGCATCTATCAACAGATGAATGGATAAAGAAAACATTGTTTATAAAGACAATGGAGTACTAGTCATCCAGAAAAAGGAATGAGATCCTGTCTTTTAAAATAACATTTTTGGAACTGGAGGCCGTGGTGTTAAATGAAATAATCCAGGCACAGAAAGACAAACTTCATATGTTTTCACTCATATGTGGAAGCTAAAAATTAAAACAATTTTAGTCACGGAGGTAGATAGTAGAGTGATGGTTACCAGAGCCTGGGAAGGGTACTGGCAGGGGTGGGGCACGGAGTTAGAGTGGGAATAGTTAATGGGTACAAAAATATAGTTAAAATGAATATAATATAGTATTTGAGAGCACAGCAGGGTGACTACAGTAAACAATAATTTATTGTACATTTAAAAATAACTAAGTAACTACAACAGTATTATTGGAATATTTGTAACACAAAGACATGATAATTGCTTGAGGTGATAGATACTGCCATTTACCTTGGTAAGATTATTATGCATTATCTACCTGTATTAAAATATCTCATGTACCTCATAAATATGCATACCTATTGTGTACTCACAAAAATTAAAAATTCAAAAAAATTAGGGGGCTGCAGGAAATGTAAAGAAGTAAAGTAAAATCACTTACAGTTTCACCACTCAGAAAAGTCAGTTAGCATGTTGGTACATTGACCTTCAGCTTGCTCTTCAGAAAATGTATACACCAGCAGTGTATGAGAATGTCCATTTGTCAACACAATCACCAATACAAAGTATTATTATTTTTTGCCATTTTTTATTAAGTTCATAGGTGATCAACAATATCCCATTTTTTTATTCAGCTTTAACCTCTGAGTTCTAGTGCATATGAATTTTTTTCAGACACTATGTGTATTTTTGTGAATTATTTTTTCAAGTATTTCACCCACTTTTAAGTGAGTATTTCCATGTTTTAAATGTTTTGAATCAAGGCCTATTTGAAAAAAAAATTCATCCACCAACATTTTAAAACTCATCAGCTAATCTTACAGTTTCTATGGATAGAGAGTACATATTTCTGCTCATGTTCTATGCAACTTTATGCTTCTGCTCACATTCTATGCAAACTTTTAATCATTGATCTTTTTCATCCCTGTTGGCCATGAAGTTCTAAGTAGCTGTGACTATCTTCCTTTCTGTTTGTTTACCATTCACTCCAGGAAGCAAAATTATGCTAATCATTCCGTGCACCCACCAAAGACGGCTTCATTATATCGTCCTAATATTTTCCCTAAAACAGAATGATGGCATCATTTAGATATTCATACAAATGACAGAATTAGGGGCAACATTAAGCCATCTCATTTGATTTTATGTTAGGAAGTTCTGCTTTGTTGACTTGTTTAAGTTCTTCTAATTTGATAACCGTGGCTATAAATTCTTTCTATTTTCTGTACCCATTAACCATCACCACCCCCTACCCCTCACTACCCTTTCAATAACTAAAAGAGTTTAATTGGATTGTTTGTAACACAAAGTATAAATGCTTGAAAAGATGGATACTTCATTCTCCATGATGTGATTATTTCACATCGCATCCCTGTATCAAAACATCTCACGTACCCAAAAAATATATACCCCTATTATGTGTCACAAAAATTAAAAATAAAAATAATTTAAAAAATAAATTGGTAACCTATTCACACTCTTGCCTCTTTTAGAAATGGTGGCATTATAGATATTTCTAAATAGATATGAATGTGTAACCAGTTTGGAAAATTTATTAGGACAGACTTGGAAACTGTCATTCAATTAGGGCAAGGGACAACTTTTTGTTCCCAAGGAAGATAGTTAAAATGTTGGTGTATGTTCTTTTTTAAAGAGTAAGTTAAAAATTTAAAAAATAATACATTTGACAAAATTAAGATAAGTATAAAACATTAAAATAAATATGGAAGATTGTGACCAGTTTATACCTTCTCTTCCCACTCTACCATCAGAACATATTTTATACAGGACATACGTAATGAGTAAAATGATGACAATTGTCATTCTTCTATACTGGTTTGGAAATCTTGGGAAACTGCATTTTCTAATTTAAATGCTTTGCTGTTCTAGTACAGCAAGATGCTTTTGTGATGTAATTATGAAACAGACATGTTTTTCTTGACTAGCAGATGCTAATGAGATGCAGCATGGCAGATTATGTTGTTTATCCACTCAAGGTCAGGTTAAAGTAGTTAGTGGACTTGGCAGCAAATATTGCTGACAGCAGCAGGGAGATCACCTCGTCTGGAACACAGGGTGTGAATACCCTTTATATGATTTACTAACTAGCTCCCCTTTTACAGGGAATGAATTTCTTTGTTCTAACATTATTTTGAAAAAGGATTTCACCCAGCAGGCTAGACACAGCTATTCTGGTACATTTGTTACACTGAAATCTCCTAACAGTGTTTCTGAAAATGTTTAGGTTTAAAAGAAAATGCCACTTCAACATGAAGCACCACATAGTGGCAGCAAAGCCTGAATTGGAAATTGTGGACAACCCCTCTGGCATTGTAGCTCAGTTGAGAAAAAAAAATAGTCATGCTGCTCAAATGGTAAAGACTACTATTTGATGTTAGTCATGAGGGCAGAGCATGGAATAGTACAGCAGGTGTTTATTTTGCAGTAAGCAAGGTATGAGTTAGTAGTAGGGAGCAGAGGTAAGTTCTAAGAAAATAGCCTCTACATGGCATATAGCAATCCTCTTTTTTTTTTTTTGAAGATACAGATACTCTTTGACTTATAATAAGGTTACATCTCAGTAAACCCATTGTAAGTTGAAAATATTGAAAGTCAATGCATTTAATACACCTAACCTATCAAACCTAGCCTATATGAAACATGTTAAGAAAGCTTACGATCGAGTGGCTGATTGGGAGCTGTGGCTGGCTGCCACTGCCCAGCATTACAGGAGTATCCTACTTCATGATGCTAGACCGAAAAGGCCAAAATTCAAAATTCTAAGTACCATTTCTACTGAATGCATATTGCTTTTGCACCATTGTAAAATCAAAACGTCCCATGTCAGGAGACTGTTTATACTTGTTTCTTCAAAGTCATGCAGTCACACACTTGGAAAGAACCTTAGATGTTCACTAGAGCTTATCAAAGTGTTGACCCATAGTAGGTTCTTCTTAACTAATTGTTTCATAATGATCTTAATAAATGGATACATGCACAGATACATCCCATGCAAGAATATCCTTTATGTAGTTTTCTGCCAGGTGATCATTCAGCCTCTATCCAAACACCTCAAGTGACAAGAAATTCACCACTTCCTGAACAGTCCATTTCAACTTTGAATAACTCTGATTATGGAAATTTTTCCTCATAGATCTAAAATGAGTCTATTTGTGCATTTTGCTTATTTCTCCAATTGGTAAGGCTTGGAGTCATGAAGGGTAAATCTAATTCTTCTTTACAAGCCTTTAATATTTTGGAAGACTGCCATTGTCTCATCTTCTCCATCCAAGTTTTCACTTGTCCTCATATTTGTTCTGGTATTTCTACCCTCCTCAATATGCCCCGCATGAACATACTCCTCTAGATTTCTAGATGTGATTTTGCACAAGTAGGACTATCATATATCTGTTTAGTAATAATAACAAATGCATTGAATGTTTACACTTGAAACACTCCTAAGTGTTTTACATGAATTTTCTCATTTAATCCTTGCAAAAAATCCTATGAGGAAAACATATATTATTATTATTATTATTATTATTATTATTATTACCCTGATCTTATAGATCTGGAAACTAGGCTTTTACTTTTGCCACCTAAGATTGCATTAGCTTTTTGTTTTGTTTCATTTTGTTGTATCAGCTGAAACAAAGGCTGCTTGTCATCAGTAAAATTTCTAGAACTTTTCTCTATGAAGTACTATCAAGTTTTCCTCTCAGTGCTCTGATTTTCAAAACTAAATACAGAACCTGACATGTGCATCTATTAAGTTTCTTATTCGTTTCATGCCATTTTTATTTTTCTTCTTTTACTGGGTGGGGATGCTTAGTGTATTTTTTTAACTCTGCTCTTAGAAAAGTTCTCAACATTTTTTCTAGAATTTTCATAACATTCTATTTTGTTCTTAATAAATATTTAACATTTTTTACAATTTTGAATTAATCATTCAGAATGTTAACTGCCCTTCCCAACATTTTCCTTTTACATACATGATAAACTTGCCTTCTGTATCTTCATCTAAAAATAATAATAAAAGTGCTAAAGAGAACAGGCTCATGAACAGAGCTCTATAGTGCAACACATTCAATAACTCTTTCCAGAGTAACATAAATTAACACTGTTGTTTGGGTTCTGTTGTTCAATCCACCTAATTCTAATATTCAGCTATCATTTCTCATCCTATTGACTTGGATATTATGAGACACTTTGTCAAATGACTTGTTGAGATGTAATATCTGGAGCATTCCTTTTTCTACTTATCTAGTTACTCCATCAAGAAAGGAAATGAGACTCCTTTGGTATGAGTTGTTTCCAACAGCCCTTCACTGCCTCCCAGATCTCTACTAAGCATGCACAAACCATTTACAATATTACATTCTTGATTTTTTGAAGCATTGGGGTTAAATCTAACCCCCCTATAACTTCTGAAATCCTTCTCTCCAGTTTTTTGACATCTTTACAGACTTTCATAATTTACTTAAAGTTACCAATAGTGGTTCAACAACCAAATCAGCAGATTCTTTCAAGTCCCTTTGTTTAAATTTGTCTGAGTAGGAGAGCTGTACCTGCAGAAAGAGTCTTAATGATATGTTGCTATCATTTTCCCTAGCTTGGGCCTTGCTTCTTTCCACTTCAATAACATGGTTTGATTTTTGGTATTGATCCTCAGTTTCTTTTCTGTCCTGTCTTGTTTGCTACTGTGAAAGACAAATAAATATGTCATTGGCAATTATCTGAAATAATTGTAAACAAGAATATTCTCAGTATAATAGCTTTTGGTATTGAGACTTGTCATCTTTTCTACTTTTATTTAAAATCAAGATAGCATAAGACTAATGTAACTTAATCACATAAAGACATTAAACAAATTAGATTCTGTAAACAACTGTAAATCAAAATGTGCTATGTCTATAGGAGATAGAAGTTTTGGAGAGGAAAGAAGTCACCAAAGTAAAAAATGAGCAACCAAAGTTGTATGAAGTAAGTCCAATAAAATAACACAAGAAGTCTCAAAAGCAAGCAAGAAAAAAGAGGTGAGACACAATAAAGTTAAATATCTTACAATTGATGATGAATGGAGACTAGAAGGAGCCCAAACTTAAGAACAATTAATGAACTAAAAGTAAAAAAAGAATTAATTAGACATTTTGGAATCAAAATGATGAATTGGGGACAAAGGAGGCAAAATTTTACAAAAATTGAGAAAAAAACAGAAGTCAATTCTTGGGTATTCAATTTCCTTAGTAGTAACATTGGTATCTCTTTTCTCTATTATCTTCCTCTCCAAACTCTAAAGTGGCAAATAATGTCCTGTATTTGAAGATTTTTTTGTACTTAATTCAAAAGTAAAAGAGTTCCAATCAATCAAGAAGGCAATTTGATTAATAAATGCACCATAAGAATTAATACTGAGAACATGAAGAAGTATATAATGAGAAAGTGGTACCAAAGCAGGATAGCAGACAGTTCTATTCCATTTGGCCTAAAACTATGTCAAAACTCAAATCATGGTGTCTTAATCCTTCTAATACACACTACTACTACTACTACTACTACTACTACTACTAGTACTACTACTACTACTTGCTTTCTGACTTCCAGGAACCGCATCACATTTTGGTTTCAGATGCAGGGTTGCACATCCAGTTGGCTAAGGTTTACTCTTCTCACCAGTTTCTTAAAATTATCTTATCCCAAGTTATTTATCCTAATAGAGAGAAGCTCTGATTATCTTCTACTTTTTGTAATCTACATCATTTTTCCATTAATATGAATATTTGAGAGCTGACTGTACCACTTTAGTACAAAATCAGCTCTGTCTCCTCCCATCTAAAGTTCTACTTTCACAAGATTTCTTTGCTAAGACCTGAGATCTGATAATCTTTAAAAAGAGAAACTTGGCATGACCTTTTATAAAACACATAATTATGGTTATATCTATATGAGATAATCATTTGAAGTGTGTCTGTTTGCAGGAACCTAGAAAAAACTGTCTGAGAACATGTCTGGGTGTGGCAGATTATCATCTAATTACTAGTTTTGTCTGGAAATTTTTCTTAATGTGGTAGAACAAAATAGTTGAAAACAAATTTCTAATGAAGTATTTGGTAGGGCAAAGCCAGTCCATACATTTAGAAATTCATCCTGAAAATTAGTATCTCAGCTAGTTGCTAACTAAAAGATTTATTTGCTATTTTGTATGTAAGGTATGTGTTAGTGAATCTTTTGAGTAGTTAAAGAATATGCCAGTTTCTCGAAATTTGGTGAGCTATGCTCCAGGAACTGTTCTAAACTTTGAAGACACATTGTGTCTTAGTTTAGAATTTAGGGAAATAAGAAAATGCCTAGACATATAGAAGAAATTAAATGACCTTTGGTGTTAACTTTAATAGTATCTGAGTCAAAGATAATGTCTCAGTGTTCAATTTTTCAATATCCTCGTGGGCAACCATTGTACTCCATCTATGCTACTGTTACAGACAACACATTTCAAAATAGCCTCTAGTCAGTTTCCTTTTTCAAACCAAACAGAAACACTAATTAAAAAATAATACACTTTTCACCCATCTGTGAGGTTGAATTTCATTTTTTAGAATAGATTTATTTCAAGTCCTTTCTGACTAAGCACAACATTTGATTACATTTGTGCCTTTAATCTGTGTCTGAGTGCTGAAATCAAATAGGCTTTGATCTCCTTCAGAATAATTGCCTTTGCAATGATTTTTAGAAGCTAATAAAATCATGCTAAAGATAGGGCACTAGGAATAAGAAGGCTAGATACATACTATCTTTAGAATTGAATTCTTTCAGAGGTACCTAAATACAGCAACTGCCATGATGAAGAAAAATTAATAGGTTGTCATTTATTTCCTTTTCCACTAAGTAAACTACATGAAGTGCTTACTTCAATGCCATATTCTTCATAGTTGCTTAAATAAAGATAATAATAATAATGACTAATACTTAGGAAACTTTTCCTCCATTAATCTTCAAGCTCAATTTTCATGTTAGGCCATTTCTCCTAATGAACTCATGTAATTAGCAGTAATATACAGACTACTATATATGTTTTCCTCTACACATGCATGTTAGTATTTTATTAATCTGTTTTCTCTATAAGATTATTTTTTAAAACTAAGAGGAAGTGATACACTTTATATAAAACACAATTAACAAATGGTAGCCATTATAAATAGTACTTACACCTGACTGAGTAATGTCTACTTCAAATACTCTATATATTCTCCTCAAAAAGCATCTATGTTCCTTTTTATTGGTGAAAGTGCAGCGAGGCAACAGGAACACTTATACACTGATGGTAGATGTTCAATCTCGAACACTTACAAAATACAAATAAAAATATTTCCAAAATAATAATACCTAGCAATTGATCTACTTCAATTAATTTTTTCTGAAAGCATAATTATGAAATACAGAAAGACTTCTTTACAGAAATATTTATCAAAGATGTGTTTATGAAATATTTAACAATAAAGCATGTTGATTAAAGTGTGATACACGTATATTAAATGGCTATTACTATCTTCTTGAAGTGTAATACATATTAGCATTTGAATATTTATAAAATATTGCTAGTCAAAAAAGCAAATAATAAGACAGTATATAGAAATGATACCATTTGTTCATAAGTCTCTATACATAAGCATAAAAGAGAGACTGAAATGACATTTTTCTTCAAGTAGTGAGATTATGGGTGATTTATGTTACCTCTTTCTTATGTTCTCCTTGTTTTCAAAAATGAGCATGCATTATTTTAGAAATTAAGGGGAAAAAGATAACAATTGATACTTTTTATCAGTAAAAACATGAGCATGGAAAATGCCTGAAAGAGCTTTTACTTCAGCTTTGATTCTCCAACTCTCCTTCATTTCCTTTAGAATAAGTACCAAAAGACAGTAGGTGGAAAGGGGAGACAGCATGGGTTAAAACTACTTGCTTTCCCATATATCTGCTGGAAGATTGCTACCCTATCTCTGGTTTCTTCCTTTTAGCTCTTAATAAATGCATCACTGGCTAGGGCTCTGCCAAATGCTCTATCTATTCCTGGACAGATTCTGGTCCCATCCCTCACTGTTTTCCTGCCCTGATTAGCTGTGCTGGTCAGTAAAATTCCTTCTACTGCCCTACCTAAAATCTTTAGAGCTTAAAGGCAGCTCTGACTATAGAGCCTCACTTTCTTTCCTCTTTGATCCTCTATCCCCACTCTGGAGATTTAAAGGCACTTAAAAGAAAAGCAGACCACAGGCCACCCTATTAACCTCTTCCTGCATTGCCACTGAAATAACTAAGAAAGTAGAAGAGGAAGAAAGCTTTTGTAAGATGTTATTGCTCTTACCACAAACAGATGGGGAGAGAGGGGCATACACCACACATACCTGCTAAATTTCCTAAAGTAAATGTTTTGTGACTGTTGAAAATGTGATGAATTTATCAAAAGTACCTGAAAACAGCTATTTAATATAAATCACACCTCTGTTTGTTCTGTGCGAGTGTGAACCTCAAATTTTTAATAAGACAGAAGACACAAGCACAGCACTGTAGCATCTGTATAATGTCAAAGACGGACAAAGCTGGACACCAGTTAAAGTAGTAAGGATAGTTGTTCTCTTTTGTTTTTTTTCCAGATCCCCTTTTGAGAAAGAAAATCAGTAATAACCATTAAAAAAGGGCAAAGCGTCCAGTGTGAACTGAACTCAACTGCCATTTGTACAGAGGTGGCTGAGTATTTTAAAGGGAGAATGAGGGATAGCGAGGAAATGTAAAAGGGGGCTCAGTAGAGTCAAGAAAGTGAAGAGTTATGATGAGTTAATCAGTATAAATTTAATAGGGCAGCTGTTTCTGCTAGCTGGCTATGATGGAAGTCAGGATTCTGTCCTCTCACAGAGACTGGGAAACAGAGGCCTTACCCTGTTGTTGGTTAGGACAAACAGTAAATTTTGGGGCCATCTTGAGTTTTCTCAGGCAGGCATTTTGTGAGTGGGGAGACATCCTACAACTGTGTCCTTGAGCTGACAACAATGTTAGCGTTTTGTTCTAATCTTTACAGACTAAAGTTAAGGCCTTGTAAAGAAAAGACTCAGAAGACTCTGGCTAGAGTTTGTTCAAGGAGAAAATCTTTGTCAGTCATCAATAAGTCTCATCATTTTCGCCACACTATGCATATTCCTCACCGTAAAATTTTTACTCACATATCATGTATTGTGTTAACCTGGGGAAGGCGTTTGATGTGAAGATCAGGTAATATCTGTTATTCTTTCTGAGCCTCAAAATGATATTTTTACACCTCTTTTCCCTCTTTTCATTACACTGGTGGTTCTTTAAGACTGCATACTTTTTAAATCTCTGATGCATGTGCCAAGATTTCTGAGGAGACTGAAACAGACAGGTAAAATGGGGCTAACAAATAATTTATTCAACACATTAAATCTCTGACAAAAGAATCTTAAAGCTACATGTTTCAAGTTTCTAGTTCTAAAAGAATATGTTCACCTAAACTTTACACTCATAAAATACAATAATTTTTTTTATTGTCTTCACACTTCGTATTTTCCTAGGCTGGAAAACTTTTCTATGGAAGCATCTATTTTTTAGATTATTTTATTATATTTTTCCCAAAACTTTCTGGACATTTCTATTTTCCTTGAGGTAGAGTGATGGAACTTAGATACTCGTAATCAAGAAAGGTATTAGAAAAAACTGCAAAATATTAACATTTTCTAGTACAAAACTATAATGTACATATTTAGAACAAAATGTCTAATACCTTTCTTGATCATGTCCATCTCTATAATGAGTTCTTAGTTGTTTACCAGGATTATATCTAATATTGTAGAATTTGGTTAATTTTTCTGAAAATTCATTTATTTGAACTTATTTATGATGAAACTCATTCATACTTTTCCATGTTCTCAGTTTGGGGGAGTTTTCTGAAGATTTCACAATTGGCCTGGCAGCACCCCACCTAGATAGAGGTTAAGTAACTCTCACAAATATGAAGGAACAGAGGCAGTGTATTGTGTAAGAAAACCTTAATTAAGGGTCAAGATGTCACAGTTTTTAGCAATGTCTCTGCTACTAACAAGCTGTCTGTCACTGAAGAAATCACCTGGGACCTCTTTCCTCTTCTTTTGAGTAATTTCACCATGGACTCTCTCTTCCATACTTTCATTAAATTATTAAACATAATATTAAACATTGTCTCCGTTTCTTGGATAGTGTCAAGTTCTCAGTCTCCTAATGGGTAGAAAGTAAGGCTCCTTCAGAGTGGGGTGCATGTCTTTGGCTCTAAAATAAAATAAGAGTCAATAAAGAATTCAAAAAATGAATAACAGGCAATCATGAGACAGGATGCATTGTCTCATGATTTTTTGTAAAAAGAACATAAACAGGATAGAAATTATTAAACCAATCCAAACATACACAAGAATGTATCTATTCACTTCAAATATGTCATAGACCAACCTAAGTATATTTTTATCCTGATGGACTAGAATCAACTAAAGAAGGAAAAATTTTTATCTGAAAATTTGTCCTTTGTATTTGAAAATGTTGTTTCTGATTTCTTGGACAGACACATAGTCATCAGCAATATTTACATCAGATTTGTTTTTACTGTTTACTCCTATATTTCCCATATTGGAAAATCTCAACATAGAACAATGTTGTTCTAAAGCATCACTTATTGCTCAGTTTATAGAATTATCAGTGCATCTTCATAAAAATAATGGCATATTGATTTGATTTCCAGGTTAGCACACAGAAGCCAATTTAATTAATGATGTTGCTGAACTATATTATAAATATATTCTTTAAAAATTGTAACAGAAGACATTCTTTAAGAATGGTCCAGAAAAGATCAGTCAAAATTAGAACAAATATTAGTCAAATATTAGTCAAAAATTAGAACAAACATTGTCAGAATATGGAGAGGCCGGTTTTCTGGAATAATGTGTATGGTTGGGAATTACCTAATAGGCACCAAAAGAACACAGATCATCAGGCAAAGACAAATTAAAATTGACCCAATAGGCAACAGGATGATAAAGGCCATCAATCAGTTAAAAACAAATTTAAGCTGGCCTCAGTATATTCAAGAAAAGAAGGGAAGGGAAAGGAAGAAAAGAGAAGGAAAATGGGTCTTACTGATTGGCAGGCTATTAACCTTGCCAGAATGAATTACAATAGGATAACCTAACCACTATTACCTCAGTTGGCAACAGCATTGGAGTAAACTTGTGTGTCTTTGTAACAAAGTAGTCTAATTCAAGAAAAATCTGGTGTTGAAAGTATCTTCTTTCTGGATTAAGGGAGACTATGTGGTGTTTTACATGTACTCACAAATCACAAGTAATCATTTCCACAGCTGGTACCCAACATTCCTACAGCTGGTACCCATCATTTTGTCTACCATCCCACCTTGGCTTCTTGGTCATTTGATGCTTCTACAATACCTCCATTAAATCACCTCTTCTGATTATTGATACAGTTACACAGTTCCTGATGGCTCATTTAGATGGATAGCCAAGATATTATTTCAACAGTCATAACACTGAAGTGAGGGAGAAAACTTCATCCTTCTATCTGCTTCATAGCCATGCAGCAGAAGCACCTCATGTTTGCTGTTTCTAGTATATCTTAAGACACTGGATGTTTCTGTTTCATTTTATTTATCACTTGATGAGTTACATGACACTTTGCTATAGGAATTAACCATATTTTTCCAGGACATGATCAAAAGTTATCACCATCATATGGCCCTCATTGGCACCCACGTTATTGCACTTAGAGTCATTTTTCACATATTACCCTCACTTGGCTTCCAAACCAAGTTTGAACATCTTGACTCACTTTTCTCAAAGTAAGTCAGTGCCTCCACCATTAGGTCAACATTCTGAAAGAGTGCAAGTCAAGGAATCACTTTTTTTCCCCTTACATGTCAGGTGTCCTTAGTCTATGGAGGCATCTATCAGCCCCAACTCATCCAGTTATTATTATACATAAGGATCCTTGGCTCTGATCTAAATAAACTACAGTTGAGGGACACAGTAGTTCACAATGCTTTTCCTAAGGTCCTGGAACCACATTTTCTAAATAAGCGATTCTTGACTTCTAGTTGCAGAGAAGACAGATTTCTGAAACTTTAAATAGCTAAGATAAAAGATGGTCAACATCACTAATCAATGTGAATTGTAAATCAAAGCCACAACGAAATACTACTTCACTCCCACTATATTTACTATAATATAAAAAAATCCTAGAATATAACAAGTATTGACAAGAATTTTGGGAAATAGGAACCCTCATACACTGCTGGTGGAAATGTAAAATGGTGCAGCCACTTTGGAAGACAGTTTGGTGGCTTCTCAAAAATGTAAACATGTAATTACCACATAATTCAGAAATTTTATCCCTAGGGCCCTACTCAAGAACAATAAAAACACAAAACACAAATGTTCACACGAAATGAATATACAAATTTTCATAGTAGTATTACACATCATAGCCCCAAAATGAAAACAACCCAATTTTTCATCAGTTGATGAATGGATAAACAAAATATTGTTACATACACTGGATTATTTTTCAACCATAAAGAAATGAAATATTCATATAAACCAGAGTGTGGTAAACCTTGAAAATATGTCAAGTGAAAGAAGCCAAACACAAAAGGCTTATAAGATTCCACTGATATGAAATGTCCAGAATAGGTAAACCCATAGATGCAGAAAGTAGCTTAGTGGTTGCCAGGGACTGGGGAAGCAATGAAGAGTGACTACAAACAGGTAATGGGTTCCTTTTTAGGGTGATAAAAATGTTCTGGAACTGGATAGTTATGATGGCTAGTTGTACACTTTAAACAGGTGAACTCTATGATATGAGAATTACATCTTAATTTTAAAAATTCTATATAGAGAGACAAGGGAGAATGGTCATCACTTGAGGCTGTGAGTGGAAACAGGAATTGAATGCAAATAGATAAGATATTTTTGAAGAGTTAATGGAAATGGTCTAAAATTACATACTAGTGATAGTTGTACAACTCTGTAAATTTATTAAAAACTACTGAATTGTACAATTCAAATAAATGAATTTTATGGTATGTAAGGTATGCCTCAACAAAACTATTCTTACATAATGGATAAATGTCTGCTCTCCTCCCAGACTCATTAAAGAAGAATCTTTGGGGATAATTTCTGGGTATTAATAGCTTTTAAAAGTTTCTCAGGTGATTGTAACATTCAACTACAGCTTGTGGGGAAAATACTCAATTGCTCCTGGAATGGTAATAATATGGCTTATAAAATACATAGTGGAAAAAGAATGTGTGCTGAAAAAACATGTGAAGAAATAATGGCTGACAACTTACTAAGTTTCATGAAAGACATTAACCTACAAATTCAAAAACTTCAACAAACTTCAAACAACATAAACCCAAAGACATCGATGCCCAGACATCACAATAAAGCTGCTGATACCTAAAAAGCTGTCAGAGAAAAACAATACACTACCAGTAGCAGGGTAATGATTCAAATGACTGTAGATTTCTCATTAAAAACCATAGAGGCTGAAAAGAAGTGTCACAAATATTTTTCAAGTGCTGAAATGAAAGAAAAGAGCTGTCAGCCCATGATTCTCTATCCAACTGAAATATTCAGAAATGACAGTAAAATAAAGATATTCTCAGATAAAGAAACATTATGAGAATTTATAGCCAGCAGACCTGATCAAAAGTAAAGGAAATTCTTGAAACAGAAAGAAAATAATAAAGTAAGGAAACTTAGAACATCATATAAAAAGAACAATGGAAAGAATAAAAATGAGTAAATACAATATATTCTTCTTCATTGAGTTCTTTAAAATATGTTTGACTGTTTAAAATAAAGAGTATAACATTTTTCTGATGGGGTTATTGATGGATATTTATGGAATATGCATAGAACTACAACATAAAGGGGAAAGTATAAAGGATCTGCATGATGGTAAGGTTTCTACATTTCACTTGAAGTAGTAAACTATTAATTATAAGTAGACTACAAAATAAGTATTTAGTAATTCCTAAAGTAAATACCAAAAAATACAAGATATAGTTAGAATCATAATAGATAAAGTAAAATAAAATAACAAGAAATACTCAAAATCACCCATAACATGGCAATAACAGGGAAATAGAGAAAAAATGGATGATATGAAAGAAATGAATAACAAAATAATAGATCTATATTTAGACACTCCTGGGTATTTATTCTGGAGAAATATAAACTAATGTTTACACAAATACCTGTACAAGAATGTTTATAGTAGCTCTACTTATAATCATTAGAAAATGGAAACAGTCCTGATGTACTACAATGAGTAAATGGCTGTATAAACTATGGCTCATTCATACAGTGATCTATTTAATAATAAAAAGAAGGGACAACTTAGGTAAATCTGAAACACTACCTTGGGTGATTGAAGTAAGTCTCAAGAGATTACATATTGTATGATTCTATTTATATAACATTATTGAGAAGATTAAACTATGAGAACAGCAAATGAATTAGTGGTTGTCAGGGGTTAGGAGTTGGGGGACAGTGTGACTATAAAGAGGTAAAACAATGAAGTTCTTGAGAGTGATGAAAAAATTCTGTATTGTGATTATTGTGGCGGTTACACAAATATATATAAGTTAAAATTTATAGAACTGTACACAAAAAAGAAAAAAAGTCATTTTTGCTGCAAAATAAAAACAAAAGTAAGCAAGCAATTAATTGCTATTTACTTGACCAGGATATTTACTTCTCTGTTAGTGGTTCTGAATAAGATATTTTAAAATCTTCACTTCTTTACAGTTGCTAATGACTTTTTAAATACTTAAATTACAAACTATAATTAATGTCATGAATTCCTTAACTATTCTTCCCTGCTAACAATATTAACTCCTAGTCAAGCTTTAGATGAGATGATAGCCTCAAAACTCAGGACATTATAAACTATTTGATGTGTTTTTATTAAATAATCATCCATATCACCTCCATAAAGAAAAAAAATTATATTTCAGTGCATGATTAGAATTGCTACCTAGAATTTAGTGCTTTTCTGGCCATTAAGATGGGTGGTTATTAAAATGGGGCTAAGTGATGGAAGCCTGTGCTTATGGGGAGGTGGAAGCCCCAGATGTACTGCTCTTAAATGACAGTGTTTATGATATTTAACTTAACACAGAGACTTTCTGTTTTGGTCCTTACCTGAAACAAAAAGATAGTAAATAACAGGGTTATTGGTGATTCTACTGAGACAGGTGTGTCTGCAATAGCTTCTAGTAACTAGAAAATTATGGTTCTGGTACTATAATAATCTCACTCTCTTTTTTCAGTAATGGTCCTGGATTTTTACTTTATCAATAGAAATAAACCATTTTGGCTGAAAAAATAGGCATATATATTTAATACCTGATAGCACAATAAACTGCTCCCTTCATTGAAACTTCCGTTTGACAACCAGGAACTACCATCAGACTTGTCTTATCCATTGCTCTGATAATAAGTGCCATATTGATTTGGTTTAATGCAGACACTTAACAAAGCCCATAAAAAGCCTATGCCATATAAATGTCAGCCCTAACCATTAGGCATGTCAGAAGTTCTCATTCTGGAGGAGAGAAGGTGCAAAGACTGATGGGATCTGACAAGAGTCCAAGGTGGAGACTGGAGGAAGAATCAGGGCAAAATAACTAGCTGCCTTTAGAGAGGGATGCAATCCAAATCACCAAGTCCCAGGAACATGAAGACATAAATTGCCTTCACATCATCATTCATTTGTTTGTCCAGCAAATAAACATTCGTTGAGTGATTACTCTGTGCCCTGCACTGTTTCAAGAGCTGGAAATACTTCAGTGAACCAGACAGCCAAAGTTCTTCTTCTCATAGAGCATATAAATTTAGTGGGAGGAGAAAGACATGAAACAAGTAAATCAGATAATTTAAGATAGTCACAAATAATACCAAAAAAATGATACAGAGTAATATAATAGAGTGATATGGTTTGGTTGTGTCCCCACCCAAATCTCAACTTGAATTGTATCTCCCAGTATTCTTATGTGTTGTAGAGCAACTCAGAGGGAGGTAATTGAATCATATGAGCTGGTCTTTTCCATGCTATTCTTGTGATAGTGAGTAAGTGTCATGAGATCTCATGGGTTTATTGGGGGTTTCTGCTTTTGGTTCTTCCTCATTTTCTCTTGCCACCACCATGTAAGAAGTGCCTTTTTCCTCCCACCATGATTCTGAGGCCTCCCTAGCCATGTGGAACTGTAAGTCCAATTAAAATTCTTTTTCTTCCAAGTCTCAGGTATGTCTTTATCAACAGCATGAAAACGGACCGTTACAGTAAATTCATACCTGTAGAGTGAGACATTGCTGAAAAGAGAACCCAAAATGTGGAAGCAACTTTGGAACTGGGAAACAGGCAGATTGGGGCAGTTTGAAGGTCTTAGAAGACAGGAAACCGTGAGAATGTTTGGAAATTCCTAGAGATTTGTTGAATGGCTTTGCCTAAAATGCTGATAGCGATATGAACAGTGAAATCCAGGCTATGGTGGTCTCAGATGGAGATGAGGAACTTGTTAGGAACTGGAACAAAAGTGACTCTTTTTATGTATTAGCAAAGAGACTGGAAGAATTTTGCCCCTGACCTAGAGATTTGTGGAACTTCAAACTTGAGAGAGATGATTTAGGGTATCTGGAAGAAAAAATTTCTAAGCAGCCAAGAATTCAAGATGTGACTTGGGTGCTGTTACAGGCATTTAGTTTTAAAAGGGAAGCAGAGCATAAAAGTTTGGAAAATTTGCAGCCTGACTACTATGCAATAGAAAGGAAAAACCCATTTTCTGGGGAGAAATTCAAGCTGCCTGCAGAAATTAGCATAAGACAAAGAAGGGCATTACATAATGGTAAAGGCTTCAATTCAACAAGAAGAGCTAACTATTCTAATATATATTCACTCAATGCAGGAGCACCCAGATTCATAAAGCAAATTCTTAGAAACCTTAAAAGAGACTTGGACTCTCATGCAATAATAGTGGGAGACTTCAACACCCCACTGACAATATTAAGCAGATCATTAGGACAGAAAGTCAACAAAGATATTCAGGATCTGAACTCAACTCTGGATCACGTGGACCTGATACATAGCTACAGAACTCTCCCCCCAAAACCAACAGAATATACATTCTTCTCATCAGCACATGGCGCTTACTTTATAATTGATCACATAATCAGAAGAAACATAGTCCTCAGTAAATACAAAAAAACAGTCACTCAGACCACAGTACAATCAAACAAACAGAACACAAGGTTAATAAATTCAGTCAAAATCATAGTACTAGATGGACGTTGAACAATCTGCTCCTGAATGACTTTTGGGTAAATAATGAAATTAAGGCAGAAATCAAGAAGTTTTTTGAAACTAATGAGAACAAAAATACAATGTATCAGAATCTCTGGGATGCAACTAATCCAGTGTTGAGAAGGAAATTTATAGCATTAAATGCCCACATGAAAAAGCAAGAAAGATCTCAAGTTAGCAACCTAACATCACAACTAAAAGAAGTAGAGAATCAAGAGCAAACAAACCCCAAATCTAGCAGAAAACAAGAAATAACCAAAATTAGAGCTGAACTGAAGGAAATAGACACATGAATAAACCTTCAAAAAATAAACGAATCCAGGAGATTTTCAAAATAAAATAAAATAAAATAAAATAAAATAAAATAGACCACTATCTGGACTAATAAAGAAGAAAAGACTGAAAATTGATCAATTAATTAATTAAACAAACCTGCACATCCTGTACATGTATCCAGGAACTCAAAATATAAGTTGGAAATTTAAAAAAGAAGCATTTACAGTGTTGGGGAAGTATAGATTCTTTTACTGAGGTATGTATTAAGCCATTATTGCCTTGCTATAAAGAAATACCTCCAATTGGGTAATTTACATGAAAAGAGTTTTAGCTGGCTTACAGTTCTGCAGGCCGTACAGGTAGCATTATGACTTAAGTTTCTGGGAGGACTCAGTGATCTTTACTCATGGCAGAAGGCAAAGTGGGAGTAGGCACTTCACATGGCAAAAGCGGGAGCAAGAGAGAGTAGGAGGAGGTACCACACATGTTTAAATGGTCAAATCTCATGAGGACTCACTCAGTAATGCAAGGACAAGGATCTGGTACTAAAGCACTCAGGAGAAACTACCCCCATGATCCAATCAGCTCCACCAGGTTCCACCTGCAACACTAGGGATTATATTTAAACCTGAGATTTGGGCAGGTACAACATCCAAACTATATTATTATGCCCCTGGCCTCAACCAAATCTCATGTTCTCCCATTGCAAAATACAATGCTCCCTTCTCAATAGTCCCCCACAGTCTCATCGTATTTCAGCATTAATTCAAAAGCCCCAAGTCCCAAGTCTCACCTGGAGGCGATTTCCTTCTGCTTATAAGCCTATAAAATCAAACCAAGTTATTTGCTTACAAGGTACAGTGGGTTACCCAGCAGTGTATTATAAGCATTCCTATTTCAAGAAGAAGAAATCATCTAAAAGAAAAGAGCTACAGGCTCCATGCAGGCATGAAACACAAGACAGCACTCATTATATCTTAAACCTCTAAAATAATCTCTTTTGACTCCATGCCCCACATCCAGGGAATACTGGTGTGAGGAATGGACTCTCAAGACCTTGGGCAGCTCTATCTGTGGCTTTGCAGAGTTCAGCCTCTGCAGCTGCTCTCACAGGCTGGCGTTGACTGCCTGCCTTTTTTCCAGGTGCAGGGTACAGGCTGTTAATGGATTTACCATTCTGGAGTCTGAAATACGGTAACTCTCTCTCACAGTTCCACTAGGCAGTGTCCGAGTGGGAACTCTGTGTGGTAGTACCAACCCCACATTTTTCCTTTGAGCTGCCCTAGTAGAGATTCCCCATGAGGGCTCTGTCCCTGCAGCAGGCTTCTGCCTAAGCATCCAGGCTTTTCCTCTGAAATTTAGGCAGAGGCTCTTATGCCTCAACTCTTGCACTCTATTTTCCCACAGGCTTAATATCACTTGGTATCTGTAAAGTCTTACAGCTTGCACCCTTTGAAGCAGCAGCACAAGCTGTATCTGGGGCCCTCTGAGCTGAGGCTGGAGCCAGAGTGACCTGGATGTGGGGAGCAGTGTCCCAAGGTTGCACAGGGCAGAAGGGCCCTGTGTCTGGCCCACAAAACCATTCTTCTCTCCTACTAAGCCTTGGTGCCTGTGATGGGAGAAACTTTCATGAAGGTCTCTGAAATGCCGTTGAGGCCTTTTTCTCATTATCTTGTTTATTAGCATTTGGTTGCGTCCTGTTACACAAATATCTCTAGCAAGTGGTTGCGCCATAGCCTGCTTGAACTTCTCTGCCAAAAAAGCGTTTTCTTTCTCTGCCACATGGCCAGGCTACAAATTGTATGCTCTGCTTCCTCTTTAAATATAAGTTCCAACTTTAAGTCATTTCTTTGTTCCCACATCTTAGCATAGGCTGTTAGAAGCAACCACATCTTGATCAGTTTGCTGCATAGACATTTCTTCTGCCAGATACTCTACATTATCACTTTCATCTTCAAATTTTCACATATCCCTAGGGCATCAACACAATTCAGCCAAGCTCTTTGCTAAGGCACAGTACACATGACATTTGCTCCAATTTCCAATAAGTTCCTTATTTCCACCTGAGACTTCATCTTCACTGTTCATATCATTATCAGCATTTTGGTCACAACCATTTAACTATCTCTAAGAAGTTCTAAACTTTCCCTCATCTTCCTATCTTCTTCTGAGCCTTCCAAACTCTTCTAACCTCTTCTCATTACCCAGTTCCAAAGATGCTTCCACATTTTCAGGCAATTTTACAGCAATGCTGCATCTCTCAGTACCAATTTTCTGTATTAGGCTGTTCTTGCATTGCTATGAAGAAATACCTGAGACTGGGTAATTTATAAGAAAAGAGTTAATTGGCTCATGGTTCTGCAGGTGGTCCGGGACGCATGATGGTATCTGCTTCTAGGGAGGCCTCAGGGAGCTTTCATACGTAGTGGAAAAGAAAACTGGAACAGGAACTTCACATGGTAAAGGAGCAAAAGAGAGCTTGGAGAGATGCCACACACATTTAAATGACCACATCTTATGAAAATTCACTCATTTTCACAAGCACAAGGAGATGGCACTAAACGATTCATCGAGAATCTGCTCCCATGACCCAATCACCTCCCACCAGTCTCCACCTTCAACACTGGAGATTACAATTCAACATGCGATGTGGGCAGGGAAAATATCCAAACTATACCAACGTATGTGGAAATAAGAGCTCTGTTTTAAATGTTTTCAATTTGAGGTGCCTAATAGAAATCTAACTAGGCATGTCAAACTGACAATTAAATATATGAGGCTGGAAATCAGAAGAGAGATTGGGGCTATAGATATAAATTTAGGAGTTACTAATATGCAAACCATAGATAAAAATGAGATTCAGTTTGGTGGATACAGGGTGTGACAGTGGATGATTCTAAAGAAGCATCCATCACAATGTCAAGCAGTTGTTAAAAATGCAAATCAAGAAATTCCATCTGAGTTGATATAGTAATAGAAAAATCCATGCCCAGTTGAGGGAAGGGTCAATTTTATTCCCAGTGCAATAGAAAACTGTTTGACTGTTTAAACAAGAGAGTAATACATGATTTACATTTAAAAAAAAATCTTAGAGTACAAATGTGCTGAATGGATCATTAAAAATCTAAAGAAAAGCAGTATGTGCTAGACAGAGTTCTAAGGTGGTCCCCTAAGATTGTTGAGACTGCCAGACCCCTGGTGTAGATGTACCTCCTCTCAATTACTCAATCAAACACCAATCTAGTTAATTTTGTGAAGGGGTTTTGCAGATGTATTAAAGTCCCATATCAGCTGACTTTAAATAAAGAGATTATATTGGTGAGGTTGATCTAATCAGGTGAGTTCTTTAACAGCAGAAAGTTTTCTGTTACTGGTAGCAAAAGAGAAAGAGATTCAAAGCATCAGGCACATGGGTTAGGCACCATTGCTGGCCTGAAGATAGAGAAGGCACAGAGTAAGAAAATCAGGTGGCCTCTAAGATCTGAGAGCATTCCTAAAGGACAGCTGGCAAGGTGATTGGAACCTGTCTTACAACTGTGAGGAACTGAATTCTGCTCACAACAAGAATCAGCTTGAAAATTAATTTTCTGAGGTTTGGAGGTTCCTAGACTCAGTACAGTTGACACTCAAATTTCTCACTTTGTGATACCCTTAGGAGAGTGATATTCTGAACATAGAACCCAGTCACACCATGCCAGACATCTGACTTACAGACCTGTGAACTAAGAAATGGGTGCTGCATTATGATGCTAATTTTTTGGTAATTTGTTAAACAGCAGCATAAAACACAGTGTATTAGTTTGCTAGGCTTGCTAAAACAGTGCCACAGAATGAGCATTTTAAACAACATAAATTTATTTTCTCAAAAATATGGAGGTTAGAACCTGAGATTAAGATTTTCACCAGAAATTGTTTCTTCTGAAAACTTTCTCCTTGGTTTATAGATGGCTACCTTTTCATGTGTGTCTGTGTCCTCATCTCCTCTTCTGATAAGGATACTAGTCATTAACTTACCCTAATGACCTCATTTTAATTTAATTACCTCTTTAAAGACCCTATCTCAAATTCAGTCACATTTTGAGATACTAGACATTAGAGTTTCAACAAATGAATTTCAGGGGAACACAATTTACATCATAACACACTGAGAGACTAAGAGATTTTCGTGGTAGTTCAGATGAAAAATGACAGTGCTTAAATAAAGACAATACTGTTGGCAATAGAGAAAATTAAATAAATTCAAGATATATTTTAAACAAATTGCTGACAGGACTTGCTGATGGATTTTATGTGGGCTGTGAAGGAAAGAGTAAAGTTATAAATGATTGAACAATATGTCCTGAGCAATTGTAATGAAGGTAGTAATATTTCCTGAGTTATAGGATACTAGGGCAGGTATGAAATTTTTTACAGGAAACTCAAAATCTGGTTTTGGTTGTGTTCAGTTTGAGATACTTATTAGATCCAAGTGAAGTATCTTCTACTGCTAAGTAGGCAGTAGAAATGTACGTCTTGAACTCAGGAGAATGGATAGGCTGGATATATAAAGTTGGGGGCTGTCAGCATTTTGGTGTTATTAAGGCTATGAAACCAAATGAAGTGAGTTGTTTTCTCTTGTATAAAAAATGAAGCTTCAATGTTTTTGTATACGTAATAAAAAAAAGCATTATGATCTTGTTTGACTAGCAGGTAATCTCTTTAAAAGAGATAGAGTTAAGTATTATTCTGTGTTAGAAATACGTAATGAGATTTTAAAATAACATTCAATAGCCCTAATAAGGCATCCACAAGGTGAAAGTTTCAATGTGTATGCGTGCATGTGGAGGAGGTGTTGTTGAGATAAAGTGAGCATGTGAGGGTAAAGATGGAGAGAGATTTCAAAGTACAAAGTACTTGAAAGTAAGGCTAAGAAGTTCAGACTTAATTATGCAAAAGATTGGTGAGACACTAAAGTGCTTGGAGTAGAGGCCTAGCGAAAGAAACTCAATGTTTCGGAAGATTAATCTGGTTTTGGTATGATGGATGGTTGGGAAGAATGAGAGTAAGTGGGTAAGAGTAAAGAAGAAATAAATTTAAAGCTTAGAAGTAGGCCAGGCGTGGTGGCTCACGCCTGTAATCCCAGCACTTTGGAAGGCCAAGGCAGGGGGATCACGAGGTCAAGAGATCGAGACCATCCTGGCCAACATGGTGAAACCCTGTCTCTACTAAAAGTACAAAAAATGGGCCGGGCATGGTGGTGCGTGCCTGTAGTCCCAGCTACTCGGGAGGCTGAGGCAAGAGAATTGCTTGAAACCGGAAAACAGAAGTTGCAGTGAGCCGGGATCACACCACTGCACTCCAGCCTGGTGATAGAGTGGGACCCTGTCTCAAAAAAAAAACAAAACAAACAACAACAAAAAACTTAGAAGTAGATCAATTTAAGCTTATTATGAGAAATAATTCAGGATGATGTGAAAACAGGATTTGTGCAGATTTTAAAAAGTGGTAATAGATTTTTCCTGGCTAGAAAAGAGCTAGTTCAACACAGAGTAAGTCCTTCAAAGAATGTTTATTTCCTTCCCATTCTCTTGGACCATATTTCTAATTACTGGGCCCAGGATATTCAAATTAAATACTTCCCTTAAGAGTGGAATAAGATAAGAAATTTGAATCTCCACCAGTCTTTCATGTGTTCCACGGTTTGCTTGATATGAGAAGGCAATGTGAACAGTTTTGAATTATGTCTTAGTAATGTATCCCTGAGACAACTTATTTTATGGATGCTGTGCTTCCTGAAGTAAATGTCACTTCATAATGTTATTTTCCTTATTTAGTCATCAGACTTTTCCATAAATTAACTCAAGCTATGGTCCTTAGATATAAAGCTCACTAAGGCAACTTGTTTTAAATGCAGAAGTTTGAATTTAAGCACTGATGCTATGTTTGAGATCAAACTTTGTGCTTGGCTTCTAGCTATGTAACTTAAGAGGTTAGTAAGTAATTTTACTCTGGCAGCCAAGTCTCTTATTGCCTGGCCACTCTTATTAAAAGTCACTAATAGTCAAGACTTCTCCCAGTGACCCTGTAAATTTAAGGGCTCAATTCATATCTCTTTATGTCAACTTGAGGCAATAATAATGAATCTAGCGTAGCTCCTATATATCCCTAGTGGAGGTTCTATTTCTCTCCCAACTGGATATAAATGGGTTCTATCACCTTGTAATGTGTCAGGATATCAAAATAAAATCCCTCCACCATTATTTTGCATATAAGATGTCCTGTATCCAATCTGGAATGGTAAGGACTATAAACCTTAACTGAACTATGGAGTCTTTCCCTACTTCCTTTATTGGGTCTAGAGAGGATGGAAGGCAACCATTTAAAATTGCCTATAATTCACCCATATTTTGTGTGTCAATCCATTCTTTGTAAAGCTCCTTTCATTGGTAGAAAAAAGGACCTACTTCCAGCCACACCTCTGGAAACTGGAAATGTAATTAGACATAGCTGCTATTTTAAGGAGTTTCTAGTCTATTTATATCATCAAGGCAACTTTCCATTATAGTGGTGGTGGTTGTTTTTAAAAAGGATATTTTAAGAGAATTGATCTCTACAACATAATCATACATAGCATTACATTTTCTTTCGGACAATGCTGGGCACATTGCCATTTAATGAATATTAACTGTTGTTACAAAAGTACAAAAACACTGTCAATCTATTTTCTTTGGATATATTGGCAAATTTTCTCAGTATTCTTATCTCTTCCTTTATCATTTATACTGTTATAATTATTTATCCTAGCTTTTATAGTCAATTGCAGTCTGTTTATTGCTTCCATGCAATTTGAATACTCCACACAATAGTTGCAATTTTCACGGTGCAATTTTTCCTTTAGTAACTGGATCATTTTCTGTTCAGTAATATCTGTTTTGAATGGTCCTAACTTACTTAGTTTTACTTTTATTCTTTCATATTTGTATTTTAAACAAAATCTTATTTATCAATCTTAACAGTACCCAATGAATATTTTTAGGCTTTATGCTTTTTTATAAGCACCACTCAGAACCATTTTCTTCACTGTTTTCAAGGGTTTGCATGCATATAATTTTATTTTTTAAATTTTTTAGTATAATAACAGACATTAAAAATGTAGCGATAACTAGCAAGTATGTTGCAACATTGCGTTAAATAGGGGAAAAGGTTATAAAAGTTTATCAATGTGAAGATTGATTTATAATGCCTCAATATATTGAAATATTTTGTATTCTTTTATAAAAAATAAATTTCAACATGCTGATTTTTTTTTTATTGCATTTTAGGTTTTGGGGTACATGTGAAGAACATACAATATTGTTGCATAGGTACACATGTGGCAGTGTAATTTGTTGCCTTCCTCCCCTTCACCTATATCTGGCATTTCTCCCCATGCTAT